>BGPR01034520.1:0-16436 GCA_013235015.1 Araneus ventricosus
AGTAATGTGTCCATTATCAATTGATATGGGTAAAAATTGCACGGCTGGAAAATTGCACAACAGAAAAACCTGAGATTCAAGCAAGGAGGATCGAGAGTTCCACAAAAAATTCAAACTAAGAATTGTCATTCATGGTGATCGTAAAGGATCAACCATCTTCACGTTAGTAATATGTTCATTATCAATTGATATGGGTAACAATTGCACAACAGAAAAACCCGAGATTCAAGGAGGATCGAGAGTTCCACAAAAAGTTCAAACTAAGAATTGCCATTCATGGTGATCGTAAAGGATCAACCATCTTCGCGTTAGTAATATGTTCATTATCAATTGATATGGATAACAAGTGCACGGCTGGATCACAGCTATACTCATACGTCTTCAGAATGAAAGCTAATTGATCAGTCTGAATGTCATACTAGCAAATAATACATGAAAAACATACGTTTATTTAACGTATGTATTATTTGTTTTAAAATGATTTGATTTAATATTAATTAATTTTTTTCTGTTATAGACCATACATACATTGATATAAATTAATTCACTTCATGTTTTTGAACACAATAGACATAACTGTTACAGAAAAATTTCAATTATCTCAGCTGTTTATAGTTTCTCTCCTGTATTTTATGTAAGCAAATGTATGATCATGTAAAAATTTCCATTAAAATTCACTAAGACTCATAGCACGGAATCTGAATGCGCCTAAAGTAAATGGAGTTATTTGTTCAAACGTATTCTTAGCAGCTACCATTATAATTCTGTCAATTATTTTTCAATAAATCCTTTATTTTGCAATAAATGGCATATGATTCTGTCTATTAATGGAACAAAAACTAAAATTTATTTTTATAACCTTAGTTTTAAATTAAAAATAACAGAGGAGCTTAATATAACAATAAATAAAGACATGTGAATAATATTTATTATCTTTATTAAAAGCAATTCAGAAGGAAGTTTAATGCTGGATTCACCCACAGCGTGTATACCAATGGCTTTAATAAAAAAGAAAATAAAATTTATCTGTCAAAGCTTAAAATTTGCTAATTAAGTAATTAGGTTCTTTGAACATTTAATAAACATCTGATTTTCTTAACAGCAGCGAAACACAAATATTTTACTAAACACTTTTGCTTAAACATGCTGAAAAGGCAACAATATTCAATTTTTCTGTTTTATTAAATGCATAAAATATTCCATATTGTAATCATCTGAATTCTTTCCTTGTACCACACACTTTCATTTTAGAGAAAGAAAAAAATCTGTGTTGTGTGTGTGCGTGCAAATGATGTTACTTGAATTTCTCTAATAGGAAAATGCTACTTTTCTTTATGATACCAATAACTATCGAGGCATAAGATGGGGGTAATTCAGAACCGTAAGAATCATTTCCATTGAACAAACATTATCGCCTGAGGTTATATTTTCAGTTATTCTGCTTCTGAAACATCGCCAAGGGAAATAGAAAGAAATAACATTACGGTTTGAGCTCTGATTTTCTCGCCAACTTTTTCTTGTTTATTAGATGGATTTCCCTCCATCTAACACATCTCTTTCTAATCTTTTTTCTGATATTTTATTGCTGATGGCTCATTTGCGTTCTAAATGTTTGTGATTTTTTTAAAAAAGTAACTGAAATTTTCGAATTTGAAAAAAAATTATTTGCAGTCAATTTTGCTGCCTCTGATAAAAATGCTAGAAAATAAGGTTGAAATTTAAAAATTTTTAAATGATGCATTTTGGAATACGTTTCCTTTCTGTTATTTGGGTTGATTCGAATCTTTTAAACCGTCTTATTATCGTTTAAAAATTATAACAATTTTCCATTACTAATAACCACTATGTTGTGAATTATTAGTAATGGAAAATTGGGAAGTTTGGCTTATGGAAATGTCACTTAGTTCATTGGTAAGCTTATTTCCATAACGTAATACAAATTTAAATATTTAAGGGCTTATTAATAAGCCATGAACTTACTCCTAAAAAAAATAAAATGGAGGAGCCATGAGGTTTCCAAGTTAATCATACAGACATAACACATCCATCAGACAGACATAATCACGTTAGCAATGGCTAACGTGATTATTCGTATACTTAAAGTTATGTTAAGTGGATGGAAATAGCAGTCATACCTTCTTTTAATTCACAAAATATTGAAGTATGGTGTCCAAATGCCTGGATGAATATATTGTTATTTTCCATTAGTTACATCTGTATAGTAAAACCACAACCGATTTAAAATTAGGTGAATTTTTCACATCAGATAATATTCTAGTTTAGCTATCCCCGCCACATCGGACAATTTATTCAAAGTTTTTTTTTCCTCAAAATATTTAGGGTAAGTTTGCTTAAGTTGTACCCCCTAAGAAAAAACACTTACAAATTGAAGGTTTTACTAAATGGAGAATAAAATTTTGTATTATTCACAAGTTCTATGAATATTGCAGCTATTCATTACAAAAAAGTTCAAAATTCATATGCTCTATCAAAGTAAATAAATAAATTTTAAAGTAATAACATCGGTACGACTAAGGAAACCAGCTCTTAAGTCGTACCTTGGAAGAAAATGAACCAAAAACACCTTAAATTACTATTCTTTCTGTAAACTATTCGGATTTGATTAAATCCTGGTTAAACACGTTCCGTTTTCCAGATTCATTATGCTTATTTATTTCTAGAAGGTGACGTCGCATTGTTGGTTTAGAAATGTTATACTTTTGTTTAAGCTCATATCACCATTGCGTAATTTTTGTAACGCCTCGTCTTTATATTCTTGTTTCCAAGTATTATCGGAACGTTTTGCCACATATTTGGTTCCTGCCTAAAAATTAGAAAAAAACAAATTTTAGATTACATATTAAAAAGAATAATATTATATTTGTATAAGTGAAATCTATCTTTAGATGTGCAATAGATCCTTTAGGCTTAACTGGCACGACTTAAGCCTCGTTTGTGGTTCGACTTAAACAAAGGCCAGTGTAAAATTTTAAGTAAGCATCATAAAAGAATGAATAATGGAATTAACATCGCCGATGCCGGTAATCATCGCACTGCCGTCAGGGTCGCTGATTCTACGAAAACTAAGTAAGAATGGAAGAGGTACGACTTATACTGTGGCACGACTTGAGCATCCTTTCCCCAATTTGTAAATGAATAACCAGTCTTTGAATGACACAAAAATTGAGAAACAATTAACTTCGAATTTAAACCCTTATTGGCCGTGCGAAATTCTTCTATCAAATAAACTATATTTTATCATTTGAAGTTTTAAAGATTTAAAGCTTTTCTTGTAGTTTTTTGCATTCTTCTCAAGGAAACATTGACATCAATACAAATATATTTTCAAAGAAAAGGAGATATAACTATTCCATTGACATAGAATTCATTTCAAATAGAAGTGAACTAAATATTGGCGAATAAAATAAAAAAATTACTGAAATTTTCTTTATTTATTATTATGAAAGGAAACTGATGAATGAAGTCAGTAAATGAACCACAGTGGAATAAACAGGAGGGAATAAAATGGAATTTTTTTCTTCTTAGTTCAAAGAAAGTTTTTAAACGAAAAGCTAGCCATTTATTAATATAAATATTTTTGTTCTACATTATGGATATATTAAAGAAGAAAACCTTTTGAGCTTACTTTCTAGGAAATTTTTCCGAATTAAAAATATAATGAGACTCCATTATAATGATTTCTAGAATTGATACCAATAGATTCCCTCAATGAATATTAAAGCCTATATTTGGATAATTATTCTGAGTGCAGTTTACTGTAAACGAGACAGCAATTCTGGTACTAATTTAAATAAATGTACCTTTAAATTGGGCACTTAATCCGTTTAATCTATTTTAAACTGATTAACATCTCTATTAATAATCCTGATTGTATTTATCGTACTGTACATGGCAGGAAATATAATTTAGGTAATATTTCATGTTGCGATTAGTAGAGGATTTTCAAAACAGATTAACAAATAAATTTGTTTGAGAAATATTAGAAAACTAGCTGCATGGCCCGGCGTTGCACGGGCAATCTTGAATAATGGGATATTCCCGGGCGGAGAGAAGTGAGATCATGTGAGGCCTTGGGATCCATATTTTCATATGCCCGGCTCCGTTGTTTTTTTCAACAGATATTGTCACTTACTTTCCCCAACAAATGTAAAAATTCTTTCAAATCTAGTCTTTTTATTACTAATTTTCATATGCCCGCCTCCGGTTTATTTTTTTTACACATATTGTCGCTGACGTAAACGTTACGTTTCCCCCAAAACGTAAAAAATCCTTTGAATCCTATACTGTTTAATTAAAATTTTTAAATCCAACCTTTTAATTACCTTATAGCTAATAACCCAGCATTTCTCGGAATCCATATTTTTTCATATTCCCGCCTCTGTTTTTTTCCCTACAAATATTGTCACTAAGCTTCCCCAACAAACGTAAATCTGTTTGGAATCCTCTCTTGTTGGATTAAAACTTTCAGTTCTAGCCTTTTTACTACCTTAAAGCAGTTTGGTTTGAATGAAAACGCGAGAATTCTTATGCTTATAAATTAAAACAGATTAGCATGATATTTGTTTTGCAAAAGAAAAAATAAAACGAATAATAATGAAAAAAAACGGATAAAAATGAATAAATATTTTCCCCCAACAAACGTAAATGTTGCGAAACACCCTACGACAAAAAAAAGAAAGAAAAATGCAGGAAAACGATTTTTTTCAATTGTTAATAAATCCAAACACAGAATAACACAGAAACTCGCTCAAAAAAAAATTACCAACTTCCGTTAAATAAATAAAAAAAAATGCAACACCGGATGCGAAAAATAATAGTAGGGAAAAAACTAATCCGCCGTGAATGAATTCACCATTCTGCCAATAGATGGCAGCACGTCAATTCCATCATTTTGACGTTTTTAATTAATATCTTTTTAATTAATTGTAATTTCGGATTTTAAATGGCCGAAATGGATTCCTTGGATTATTCGCCATCTTTTGGTACTTTCCGCGTGCTTCTTCGTTCAGCGGTTCGTGAGGAGATAGCCGGACATACATACATACATACATACGTTTGTTTACCTTCGAATTTTAATAGGATAGATGCTTGAGTTTTATAGCAGATAAATGTAACTGTTTTTTTCAATGATTTATGGGGCAAAACTTTTTAATTAAAGATTACTTTGTGATTATTAAATGTGCCAACAATTATGAGTCATGGAAAACCAGACTTTTCATGCATTTAGATGCATTATTGCTCGAACTTTTATTTGCTTTTTTTTATTTAAATCTCTATATGTCTCATTAGTTATTCATTTTCAATGAATATACCTCACATATAAAAAATTAAGTCGTATAAAAGATAGCTAAGATGTTCTATTAATCCTTCTCTTTCCACGACTGTTGCATGCAAATACACTGGTGCAAAGGTTCCTTTTTAAAAATATATTTGGAGGAAAGATAACGTAGTTTCCCATATATTAGAGGATTTTTATGGTATTTACAGAAATATTTTGCTTATTTTTTGAGTTTTAAATGTTCAATTTGACAGCCCTCATTTTTAACAATCTTTCTACTTTGTAACTTCCATGACAATAATGAGTTTTGTGGTATCGGAAGAGGTATTTAGTCCCATTCCTCTTGAACTGCTCTCCATAGCCCACCAAAATTTGTAGGTCCACGTTTGGATAATGCGATATTTAGAAGTCCAAAATCTCAAAAACTCATTGGTGATACAAAACTATTTACTAGAAATATAAGTGAAGGTTATAATCTTAATACCCATTTATTGTTCTATTTTTCCAGGAAATTAACAGTGGATTGTGATGCGTGGTTGCTTGCCATGTCTTGATGCAGTTCTACTGATTTATGACATTGTGGGTAAAGAGATTGTCGCAATTTTTCCTGCATGCAGCAGCGTTAGCGCTCGCCAGATGCATTCCTTTTATTATTGTCCTTTTATCTCTATTATGTATTATTTTCTGTACTTACTTCAGTTTCTTGATGTTTCTAGAATGATTTTCCAATCATCGCGATCGACGACTTCGGGACTTTTATCTCGAAAGGTTTGAGTTAACAACATAGTACCTTTCCAAAGTTCCGTAGCCTTCGTGCTAAACAAATACCTGTCCTGTGCAAGGACTGGAATTTTCTCAGTCGAATAATTCTCAGGACAAATACTCCCCATTCAGGACTCTTTCTATAATTGGATTGGGTATTGACCTTAACGTTAAAATCAATCATTTATTTGTTGATTCCAAAAATATGCAAATGAATTAAAATGTGAGAGCGATCTGTTGTGCGTAGACTCTATTAAAATGTTAATTCTAATTTTTCTTTCATTTCTTTAGCCTACAAATCTTTAATTAATAATGATAATATTCTTTTGCTCGTTTTAATAGTTTTTCTTACAAGAATAAGAAATTCTTAAGAATTGTACTTTCTAAATCTCTCTTCTCTTTGAAAATAATTAAAGGCATTTTATTTGCAACAAAAAATTTTGGTAAATGTGATAAGCGTTGATGGTGTAAATATTGCGATTTTTCACAAGATAAATATTTATTTAAGGAATACTTTATGAGTTAATATTATATTTCCTGTCAGTTACGAAGTTCTGCATAGCATACAGGAAATGAATGAAGATAATTGACTTTTTAATGTAACATTTATTTGAATTTAATAAATATATCGAATGAATTGTTCTGATTTAAATGTAATACTTTACTAACCTTCTGGTTTAAATTAAAACATTCACTACTTAACATCTGAATAACTCATTAAAATTTCATTTTATTTTCTTTCAAACAACATTGTATAGATTCTTAATTAAAGTAAACTATTGTACTATTAATACAAATACTGCATTTATTAAATGCAATTGAAAATATTATTATTTATTTATAATTGAATATGACATACTCTCGTCCGCCACAAATGTACATTGTACAATACGAGTCTTACAGAAGTAAGTATACAAAACAATTAAGTCTTTGAAAGACAATTCTTTGCACAAAAAATTAAATAAGCAAAGAATAAAATTTAAAGAATAAAAAAAAACAAATAATGTAAAAAATGAAATGAAGTAGAGAATACATTAATATAATAAGAATAGCAAAAACTCGTGCTTAACTCATTCAAAAAGTGAAAATCAAAATTTAAATAATCAAGAAATAAAAATTATACAGAAGTAAAAGGTACAAAATACCTTCAGGGAAAAAAGAAAGAGAAAATATAAACAAAAAAATAAAAAGGGGGGAGGATGCATGAAAAGAACGGAGAAGAAAAGAAACATCATTAAAATAATATTGAGCAAAACGATTTTACAAAAGTGCACGAAATTTTCTAATCAAAAGGGAAAACATTATTTATAATCACAAGTGTGAACGAATTCTGTAAAAGATAAGAAAGAGGACTTTGTGTCAATCAATAAAATCAGGGCGACAGGCCAATCCTTTTCTGAAACGCAAAGTTTCTGATGTAAAATTTTCCGGCAATCCTAGACATGCAGGCACCGAAATATAATATGCTCTACGCTTTGAATTTCTCTTGCAGAACAGTCACTAGTCTGTCGATGGAACCTCTTCAAATATTCCCCAAAATTACAATGCCCAGTAAGGAACTCAGTCACTTTAAAAGAGCAGAAGAAGAAAGAATTCCGTTCAAGCCTGTATTTCACCGTCGGAAAGAACTGTTTTGTGTGGCTGGCTTTTGATGAAGAAGCATACTCTTCTTCCCAACGGCGCAGGAGCTTTTGATGACTGGGTCGTTTCCAATGACATTTGGGAATTCCGAAGTTTATGTTAAATGGCATGTTAAGGGAATCCTTTGCCAAAAACTCGGCTCTTTCATTACCAGGGATCCCACAGTGTCCTTTGATATGAGTGAAGAAAATATCCATATGATTATCTTTAAGAATTCGAAGAATTACGAGAGTTTCCATCACAAGCCTTTCTTTTCTCTTAATGGTTAGTAATGAAAATAGAGAAGAAAGAGAATCGGAACAAATAACGTATTGAGAAAAAGTGGCTTCATTTTCTTTAAACCACTTTACTATGAGACTAATGCACAGCAATTCTGCTCGGAACACAATACACTCATAGCGAATGCGAAACTTTTGCATGTATACTTCATGATCATCTTCATAGACAACGAATGGTAAGTCAACTTTAGAGTTGAAAATAATATTGAACAATTTATTGACAATTCAGTATATACGTTTCTTTATTTATAATTTTTTCCAAAAATTCAGTTTTTTAGATTTGTAGTTTAAAACAATTCATCCAGTTGCGTTTCATAAATATTTTGGTTCACTTCTGGCATCGCGAATTTAGCTCATTATAAATAAGCAAAATGAAATTTAAACGACAGAAATTTTGAAGAACGTATAAATTTTACCGGAGGGTAAATTAAATCTCAAATTTTAATGTCTGAAGAAAATTTCTTTAAATAAAAATATTTTCCATTTATAATATTTATTCGTATTTTGACTTATCGCTGCAGCCTTTACACGGTATCATAATAAAATTAATACTTTTGGATCTGTCTGAAACATTCCGAAAAAAAGTCTATTTCTCATTTGGAAGCCCTGATAGCTAAATATAATTTAAAACCAGCGTATGTTTGGAATAATAATTCGTATGAAAAAATGATAATTGGTGTCGTAATTTTTTTTAAAAATTATATATTAAATTGAGAAAATCACATTATTATTACTTAAGATTGATAGAAATATGATGTAAAAAAATGTGACGTTTTAATTTTTATTTCCGCAAAATTCTCGTTGCATCAAACCTTCAGAGAAAATAACTGTTTCAATTTAATATAAGAAATTTTGAACGTAATAATGCTTCGAAAGAAAAGCTAAAAAGACACTTCCCCTCAACCATAAAAGAAGAAAGCAATAAAAAGAAACACCGACTGAAATTAATTGAAATATATTTCATTGCTGTATTAACAGCAGTTTATATTGCTTTGAAGTTCACTTAAAAGAATGTCACTGAAGCGATAAAATATATTGAATTTCTTAGAGTATAAGGAATAATTCGGAATTTCACAGCATTTTTTTCTCATCTTTTCTCCAAAAGTCCCATTTAAAATAAAATTACGATTGAACCTCCTGGCAAAAATGTTTATGAAAAAACTTTATCTTTAAGAAACTGTTTCGTTTCTGAAATCTTAATTAAGAAAGGAATTCAAGTTTTTGTTTGGAATGAAAACCTTTTCTCTTCATAAATAATCAAGTTATGGGAATTTATAGCTGAAAACTGGAAGGGTAATCGAAGCGTAAAAATTATTTTGGTTGTTTTGGAAAAAATTGTTTCCTTCTAAGAAGAATAAAGGAATGCAATTATTGTAAAACTACCAGTTGTAAGACATTTAATTTTTTTTACAGAACAGAGAAGCTCAAATTCTTTTTAATCCATGTGAGTAATTTTTAAGTCTTTTCCATCCAACAGTATTTTATCATCGGCGTTACTTTTTTTACTGCTGATGTGATAGTGCTTGCGGTGGTATAAATATAAAATAGATTAAATGCCATGTTTAGCTATCAAGTAATATGAGATATGTACATTTTGTGATCGAAAGTTGCGTCAAATTCGTACTGAATCCTTATATCTCAAGAAATTATGGAGTTTGGTCGAAAAGAAAAGTTGCAACTGCATAAATATCAAGGAATATAATTTTCTCATTTTATGGCCTAACTGTTGATAACACAAATGAATATTTGAAAATAAGGATCCTGGGCCAGAAAATAGATATTACTTTCCTTTCATTTGAAGTCTCGGAAAATAAAATTTTAAATATTTGGGGTTAGCTATTTTTGTTTTATCCTTTCAGTCATATATATATCCTTGACACACAAGAGGATATAATAGGTTGGAGTGTAAAATTATGCAAGGAGTGATTAGAGGGTAGATAGATTTTTTTCAAAAGTGCAAGTGAAATTCTAATGATTCAGGGCACAGAATTTGTGCCATCCGGTACAAAGAAAGAACTAGAATGGGATAGCATTCGTGCAACATGTAACGAAATTGTTCCACAATTACTTGAGCTGACATCTAAATTCATGTTGTTATAAGAAAAATTTAATTTTCGCAAACCTACAAAAAAAATGATCATAAAATGGAAAGGAAAGTCTTTTTTCAATCAAATATTTTGTGTCTGTATTATTTTTATTCGCTTATGCTTTGTCTTTAATAATATCTATGTTAGTGGAAAATACAACCATAATAAAGAATCTTAGCCACAACGGTGCCATCCGCGGGTTTCGAATGTGTCCCAGGTGGAAGAATCAGTGTTGCTTGCAAAAATATGGAGTCTTTCGATGTTTTCTGTATGCTGCATTAACCTGTGAAAATGGAATTCACGTAAGGTGAATAAAAAACATATTTTTTGAGAAGAAAAATTCTCGTGAATAAAGAAAAATGAAGTAAAAAATGATTTTTCTTGCTTCAGGGAGCATAAATGTAATATGTTTGTGCCTTAGAAAAGAACAGTCGCTTTTTGTTTTCTTTCAATTTCATTATCATATTGATTATAACTTTAGTACCTCTCATGCGAATTTTTATGACAATACTCGAAACACATTTCTAAACCCGAGCTGTGAATAATTGCATCAGTGACACATGAGTGAGTGCCTGATTGTTTAGAAAAGGTTATTTTTTAAAAATTTTAATGTAATTGTTGCACAATTACTCGAACTGACATTCAAAGTCAGGATTTTTTTAAAGGGAAAATTTAATTTTCGCAAACATAAGTTGCTTAAATATCTATTTTCAGTGTTTCAAGCACTGAAAGTTGCAATCGCTGCTGAACAAGAACTTTTTTTGATTTTAGCTAATAATGAAGCACAAAATCAAACAATGATCTTGGGTATTACATTTTAAAAGCTTATTTTTATACATATAGTATAGAAATGCTTTAGTTTATTTCAGATTATAATATAGTATCGTTAAAATTCTATAATGCTTTTATTACGCGTTCAACTTTAAGAACTCGTATTTACTCGTAAAGCAAAAAGAGTCTTTAAAAACTGATAAGTTCCATACAGTTAATGCAAATCATAGAAAATTTTTCAATGGATAGATGTAAAATGAAATCGATTTTCAAGTAAATTAGTATTTTGCACTCACTATCTATGATTTGAGAGTATGAAATCGATTAACATAGTAAGCATAAGTAATAATACCAGGGGGTTATACTCCCTACTTGCTCCGCGCGTCAACCCCCAAGAATCACGTTGTGATTCTTTTAGGATCACTACGTGATCCCAGCTCGCTCCGCTCCCTCGCCGAACAGTTATGAGTGTCTGCTAGTAATATGAAATTATAAATGCATTAATTACTAAAAGTAAATTTAAATTATTTGAAATACCATGAATTTTATCATTATTTTCCATCAATAACTAAAAACTGAATCATCAATTTCTAAAAATAAAATTTTACCTTTATACCATATATATCTGTATATGTAAATGTTAGAAAGAAATTTGAATGCTAAAATGTGTAATTATAAGATGATTACAAATAAAAAATATTTTCATCAAACAAAAATTGGGCACTTAAAACTTCTTGGCACACACACTTGAATATTTCTTCAACAGTTTCATTAGCCCTAACTTCATTCCAACAAACTTCTAAATGTCCACTCTACTCAATGAATTGTATCTCATAAAGCTCTCCAACATGTATACACACTCACTGCAATAATTATTTAGCTAAGAAAGATATAACTTTTCTCTCTGGGTACCTATTTATGTGTTAAAACCTCAGAAAATTTGAGTTTTCGAAAAATGATTTAACCGATTTCACAAATTTTTAGTTTAAAAAGGACAGTTTAAGGTGACAAATGGCTTTAAACATATTCATATTCACTTTTCAAAATTGTAACCCATAATTATTATTTACTTTTACCTTTATAAAATTAATAAAATAGGCTTTTTTCCAAAATTTTTTTAAAAAATTCTAAAATTCTTTTTTACACTAAAATTTTAAACATGCTTTTTTCTTCACTGAAATAATGATCAGAAAAGCTTCGCTACATGGATAAAAGAACAGAGTCCTGACACAGTCCCATAACTATGTTCCTGAAGTTCGGAAACTTCGCTCCGTACACAAAAACGCTTAAGGGGACACATTACCCAAAAAATGGCCAAAATATTAATTTTTATTTTATTGGCTTGTTTTGTTTATCTTATTGTATCAAAATTTAAAAATTTTACCTTTAATATTATAGAAGCTATTTAGACTTTTATTTACGATGACCAATGATAAACATGCGCAAATGACAACTTTACATGGCTTTTTCTCCATGTCGAACTTTTCTTTACCTTCATATTTTCAAAATGCTAATGCTTTTTTCCGTTTTCGGATAGAGCTCTCAAATTTTGTTTACTTATTTATCGTTATACATATGTTAAAATTGTGCATGCAATAAGCATTCAGATGCTTAGTTTTTTTTATATACAAGATAAAAATTGAGTTAGTGCTAAATTTTCTCATTTCTCTCCACATAAAACAGTAAAAAATCTATATTTAAGCGAAAATTAGATTCACCTTAAACACATGCACAGTTTGGTGTAATATATTTCAATGAATCTGCAAACAAAACTTGAAGCAAAAATACTCTTATTTGAAAAAGTAGTAGGGAATTTTAAAAATTGAATATTTCTTTGAAAAAATTAAATTTCAATTTAACAAGCAGATCAAAATGACTTTTTTCTCTTTAAAATGACTTTATATGATTTTTATTCTTTAATACTATGAAAAATTTTTCAATAATAATTCAAATAAAAATTATTGTTCAGAAGGTAATGTGTCCCCTTAATTCTATTTTGTTCATTCCGATTGGATCGTCTTAGGAAAGATTCCTGAACAGTTTCATTTGACCTATTTTCTCTTTTTCGAAGATTTCGATTTATAATTGAGACTGCCCGACTTAATCTCATTTTGAAAAATTTCATTTTCTCAGATCAAATCTAAGTAAACTCGGCGAATCGAATGTAAACAAAACAAATTTGCGATCTGTTGCCAAACATCCATTAAGAAATTCCACCCTTTTTTTCGCTACGTAAGAGAATTATATATATAGAGAGAGATTCTGGACGTGTACTGTTAAAGTTGAATTAAGATGCTTTCCCGTGAATATCTTGAATTCGCATTTTACCCCAGAACCCAGTACTGGAACATTGAGGTGGATGAGGTCCAAATAGATTTTTGGCGTTGAATCATTCAATAAAGGACGAGAAAACCGTAAGTTAAAATATGTATTCATCAGTATATACAATCACTAAGAGTTACAGAAGTCAGCATTAATAAAAACTGCATGTTGCAGCAAAGATTCAGTAAGTTCCATGCATTTGAACAGCAAAGAAAAATACCAGCGCACCAACAGCAGGAAAATGGCGGCCAAGGAAGCAAGTTAAGCAAGTGCGATGTCAAATACATTGCGAACTCAAATACAACAAAAAACAGGAACAAGTAGCGCCGCCTAGTGGAGACGCAAACTAAGTACGCAGATAGACAGGAAAGTACATTAACAATAAAACATATGAAATAAGGCAATAGGATGCGGAACATGTACTATCTCGCAATCAATCTATCAAGTTGAAATGAAGATTTCAGAAAGTTAAAATTTTTTTGTTATTTTTTAATTTAATTATCAAACCATTCTATTGAATGGAAATTCCGCAATGAAAGAACAAATGAAAAAAAATGAACTGAATCGATAGTAATTATCCAGCAAAACCCAACAAAATATAAAAAATGGATATCATAAAATGGAAAGTAAAATTTCTTTTCAACCAAATATTTTTGTGCTTGTGTTATTTTTTTCGTTTATTCTTTGTCTTTCATAATATCAAGGTTAGTTGAAAATGTAACCACGACAAAGAATATTAGCCTATGACGTTGCCATCCGCTGGGTTTGAAATGTGTCCCAGGTGGAAGAATCAGTGTTGCTTGCAAAAAATATCGAGTCTCTTGATGTTCATTAACCGGTGAAAATGGAATTCATGTAATCTGATTAAAAAACATATTTTTTGAGGTGAAAATTCTCATGAATAAAAATTTAAGAATATGAAGTGAAAAAGAAATTTTAATGCTTCAGGAAGCATAAATGCAATATGTTTTGTGCTTAAAAAAGAACGGCTTTATTTTACTTTCCTTTTAATTTCATTAGCATTTTTATTCTAACTTTATGAACTTTTTGAGAATTTTTATGTGAATACTCAAAACACATTTCTAAAAAGAGCTTTGAATAAATGTATTCAAAATGTATCAGTGACACATAAGTGCCTGTTGAAAAAGGGGTTTAAGAAAGAGTTAAATAACTTTTTTAATAACAACCACTATAATTTTCCTCTGAAAATTCTTTTTCCATTTTTAAAAATTTTGACGTAAATTTGTTGTCACTTTCAGAATAGTATTACAGATTTCATTTTATATTCTTTAATAAAATTTATTCAATGTGAATAAATATAATCTTTCAGAAGCCAATTCTATAAAATTATGAAATTTAAGCTCTCTTCCCATTTTTTTTGTTTGATGCTTTCGAGTAACATATCTTATTAATGTCTGGCAGTACTCTCACATTTCTAGCTGAAAATTGAATTTATTTGGATCAGACTTTAATAGTACTTATGAAAGTTTATGAGTTATCCTGTTTAAATTGCATTTAAAATCTATAAAACATAATGACTAAATCGTCGTTAAGCCATCTCTACTTATAAGCAAATCTTGTCTAGTTTTCAGCAACTATTTAGTCAGTGGTCTTTAACTCTTCCTATATATGGTCATCATACTTTTCACTTTGTATCTCTAATTTTTGTTGAATTTTTATTGTATTTTAGGAAATGGTAATGTCACAAAATAGCATATTTTTACTTTCGACTGTAGCTGGATTTGCTTTTATACTATCTTATAATTAAATTTGTGAAATGGATATAATTTTCATGCATAGTAAATAATTGCTAAGATTCACCCCGCCACTTCTTTATAATAAAGCAACTAGCTGCTAACCGGCGTTGAGCTGGATCCATGTTTTTCATATACCCGCCTCCATTTTTTCAGTAAATATTGTCTCTAACTTTGTAGGTGCCAACTTTGCATTCTCATTTCTTATGAAAAATATGTATCTGATTTCAATATTAAATTGACGCGACACATTTTACATCCAGCAGCTGGATTAAAACATATTACCTTAACTTTCAACAATGGAAGAGAAACACGCAAATAAATATTTGCTTAAACAATGAAAACGATTTGAATTTCATTGCAACAATGAAAAGTATTGTTGTAAATGAACAATGGGCAAAAAAACGCTAGAATTTACCATTTAAAATGAAATAAATAAAAATCTAATTCGAGTTTTAAAATAATTTTTGCGGCGTTTGCTCCCTTTTCTTTAATCCATTACTGTGCCAAATTTGGTCGCATTAAGTCCAATGGTGTGACGAACAAGCACACACATTCTTTCCTATTTTATAGTTAAAGGTAACATAATGATTGTTCGCTGTGACATTGAAACATTTAATCTAAAAAAGTCCAAAGGGTAATAAAAATTGGACATATTATTAGTTCAGCGACTACATTAAAAAATTAGGGTAATTTTCAAGAGTTGCGAATTTGTTTTATTGGTTAAGTTAAAGTCAGACTATTGTACATCGGTTGAATTTTATTAAACTCATATCCAAATAAGAATCTATCAAATAAGATTTAAGTCATATTTTGTAGTAAGAATGAAGCATATATTACAGTATGTCGAATATAAAAAATGAATTAAACTATTCTTATTGTGTTTTCAAATGCAAATATCAGTGACTTACTTTATTAATAGGCAACATTTAATCAAGAATTTTAGCATTTGTTATAACAAAATAACATCTGAATGAGTAAGCATAGATTTTCGTTTTGAAATAATTAAGAATTAAAAATTTGCATAATTGTTACTAGAGTTCTGACGTCATATGCATTGCTTTCTTTTAGATTTGATGAAGTGCATATAGGACCGGCAGAACATGATAATTTTATCTGCTTTTCCGTATGTAATGTTAGAGCTCTTTTGCAGTCCTTATATAAGAATTCTGCTTTTCTTAAACATGTTTTTAACAATATACTTACTTTCAAAAATAGGTACTTTCATTCTATATTACATCTAATTATCCTATACCCTGAAGCTGAGACCGTAGACCTGTCTCGCTATTCCATGCTCTGAATCTATGGCGGTTTCGGTTTGAACAACAGTCTCTCGAATTATATGCCGATCCGATGAAGATACGGCATGAGTGCGTAAAGTTGGTCTGGCTTACGCAATATCCGCCGGTACCAAATGTCCTTCCTCTGGTATAGCGTGGTATTTTAGACAGAACGCCGCCCCATGCTCCCGTGCCTGATGCCATTACAGCAACCGAACCGGTTGCATGGGCATGGGACCCAT
>BGPR01034521.1:0-10490 GCA_013235015.1 Araneus ventricosus
GAAGAAAAAAAGTTGAATGAAATAAAAATTTTATGAAGATGAATATATGGTCGACTGTCTTACTAATTTAGGTTGAAATCTAGAAGTTGGTACACGCTCTTAAAATGGAGCCAAGTCGCCAAAGCTAATGCAGGTAATCCCTTCACATGGCTTTGGCGACTTGGCTCCAATGATATGCAGCGGTCAACGTCTTGCTTTGGCGATTGTACCAACTTCTAGATTTCAACCCTAATTTATAATTTGAATTGGTAAAATTTAAATACGATTGCTACGGAGACTGCCAAAAGGAAGCTAACTGAATTAGGTATGAATTTTCTGATTTACTATACGCTCTAAAGTGATATTAATCTTTATTGTAAGGGAACTGACATGTTTACTGTAGTTAACCCATTAATTGCGGGTGTGGTTAGTAAATCACTTATATAACAAAGTACTTGTAGTTGTTTTTAAATTTTCCTTTTCGTCTCAATCACAAGGTTTCGACAAGAAAATGACCGGGCAACGTCGGGTAATCTGCTAGCAATAAATGAAAGTAAATTAAAGATTATACAGAAAGTTTTAATGAAATACTTTAGGTCACTATGATTATTTATATGCAGATCATCTTTATGATACTTAATTTTGCTTTCATATGTAGAAGAGAATGCGAAAGATTCAAGCCGCATGAAAATTTTGCGCCTTATTAGTGTTTTACGTGATCCTATACGAAGTACAATGCTTTGGTAAATTAAACCTTTAGATTATATTGGGTGGTCTCAAGATGGATTTGGTGTTTGATGTCCCAACACATAAAATGGGAATTTTATATAAAGATAAAATGAAACTTTTTAAATGCTTACAAAGCATGTTGCGTAAGTTTCTGTTTCTACTTCACTGAATGCTATAATTATGGCATAAGAGTACTTGAACTAAAGAAGAAAAAAATAACTTAGCTGAAATTTAAAAATCAACATTTTAAAGAATCTTTTTAATATTTAACAAAATTCAGTTAGTTCGTACTTGAATGACAAAATTTAATACCCTAATTGGAGTTCCAAAATGATCTCTATTCATTCAAAAACAATCCAAGTTTATTTTAAAAATTTACTTAATTTTTAGCCTCTTAAGATGGTGCCAAAATTGTATCTTAGGGAAAAAGGTTCTCGCTCATTGATTTTTGTCAATAAAATCGAGTCTCCACAAAACGAATTGCAACATTGGAAACATTAAGACAATGTTTATTGAGTTTTCATGGCTGGAATAGTGCTTCATATGAGTAAGCGCATAAAGCTGAAAATGTGATAATCAAAAAAGAATTTGTTATAATTTATATAATTTGTGGAATAATCATGGATCTATAATGCCGCTACAATAAAGGATCCAACTGCAACTCTGAAATCCTGAGTTTCCTTTAATCTTATTTAACACTAGCAGTACGCGCACGGCGTTGCCCGTGGAATCGGGATTTCAACAAAATAAAAAAAAGCCCACATACAATTGCATAAATGAAAGTTTTAAAAACTAAATCAAAACAGAAATATATATATATTATTGAGTTGGTCCGCCTCCTTTTCCTCTCGACCGAGTACCGTTCAATCCAAATAATATTAAAAAATTACAATGTGATATTTATTACACCGCGAGCAAAGTATGAAAGCCAAAGAAATAAGTTAAGATACGCTTAAAAATAATAATCGAAGTCATGGAGTAAATACATCATCTCCTCGCAGAACGCGAAAGTAATGACGTCACCCTGGCCCTTCAGCCAATGAAATTGCCCGCAACGTTCCGGAGACTGTCGTGGGCGGAAGCTTCGCTAGAGGAAACATATCGTTCAACTACCAGGAAAAAATTAATTTTAAAAAAACTAAAAAAGATATTTTAACCATTCTCGTTTTAAATCCGACAGAACCGTTGCAGTTATAAGCTGAAAAAAATTGAAAATAATAGTGTTATTAGAAAGTCGGATGCAACAAATTTAAAAACAGAACCAACATTTAGGTGCAAAACTGACTGATTTTAAAAAAATTCTCAAAATTCAGTAATTTAAGATAGAAATTCAAAACTAACTTCATTAGAACGGAAATCGCGTGCTCTTTCCGATGGTCTATCTATTTTTGTCGTACAATTATTTGAAACCATTCTAATGAGAAATTAGTGCGAAAAATCAACCAAAACAACACAAAACATTAAATAAAAAAAATTCTAGATTAAAATTTAAAATTTCGGCTTCGAGGTGCACTCAGTCACCATTACGACTATCTGTGTGCCAAATTTCATGGCTGTAAGTGCGATAGATTCGTCTGGACATCGCAGACAAACACACACACACACACGCACGCACACACACACGCACACAAACATTGCCTTTTATAAGTATAGACTAGCTGGTATACCCGGATGTGATCGGGATAAATCTAGTTTCCAAGTCTAAGTACTTAACAGTTTAAGGTATCCGACTGTGTTCGGAGACATTTTTTTGAAAAATAACTTATATATATATTTTTAATGTTATTTTTCAACTGCATATGTTTTAAAACTATGAAAATATTGTAAAATTAGGCTTTCAAAATAATATTTTTTTAAAAGAAACTGAGAAATTGGAAGAAAAGTGACTAAAATATTTGCCTTACGGTAATAGCCATAGACAAAATCATATTCTAAATATACATAAATCCTTGCAGGAATTCATTTTTATGACAGTTATCTGTATTATGCTCTGAAATATTTCTTGTACTTCAAAATAGTTTTGAGATATAGCTGAACATAATTACTAAACTGGTAATTTTTCATAAAAAAATGCTTTTCGTTTATATTTAAGCACTTAAAAATAATACTTGATTTTAAAATTGACTTAGTTTTCAGAGGAAAACATCAAGCATATTACAGAAAACAATCTCAGATAATTTCACATTTCCCAGAAAACACATTTAAAGTTTTCATGCAACATAAAATAATGCTTACAGTTCGGTAATAAAACAGCTGTAACTCCATTTGTAATTCACGTAGGGTAAAAAGTGAGACAGTTTTAGAAAGCTGATTAAACAGGCTACAAAATTAAGTCATAAAAGTTTTTTGATAATTTCATCGAAAACGACGATTTTAAACCAGTCGGATACCACCTTAATTAAACAGTTTTTCGCTGTATCGTCTATCTTTGATTGTCTTTCGCCCTTCCCCTTGTCTTCTGGCCAGTATTAACCTCTTCACTTCTTTTTACATCCGTAATTTAACTATCTAGCACGAGTTTAGCATCCGTTCTGATTCCATTTTGCAAAGGTGGATTGTTGATACGGCGACAACAGAAGTTACTGAGTGGATACTCATGGGTTTTATTGTCATGATCGAAAGTGCCATTCTTTTCTTTCTGGTGTTCGTCTGCCTGACCGGAAAACCAACACACAATGCTCCTTCTTTTCTTCCTTAGGTCCTCTTCCTTTGGTAAGAATGGAACTCAGTACCCTTGATTTGATTACTTTGCACACTCATTAGGATCATGAAGAAATTTATGGAAATTAAACGAATCGCATTGAGAAAATAGTTAGATTAACACTATTGGATTGTTGTGCCACCTTATCAAAAAGTGTGCATGCTGTAAAATAAAAGCGGAAATAAAAGTTCTGCCTTGGAGTTAATGCGGAAGCAATATTTTTATCATAACTTTAACAGTGGCAAAAACATGCGAATGAAGAATTTGATGAAACAATAAGATTGATTTGAATTTAATTACAATAGAAATCATTGCTACAAATTGTGTTTAAAATGACTTTTGAAATGTTTATTAAAACGTGAGAAATAAACTGTACGACAATTATATTAGTATCATTAAAAAGATAATTTTTTACTCTCCAAGATGGTAAAAATGATTTTCGTGCGATAGTTATTTCAGAAGTTTGGGGCGAAAAACTGAGCGAAAACGCCAAAGTTTGGCTTAATTTTTGATATTTATTTATATATATTATATCAAGGATTAATTAATTTTGAAAGTTGGAAATAGCACAGTTGACCTAGAAATGGACTCCAGAATGTCATGCGCAAATTTCATGTTGCTACCGTTCACCGTTCAAGTGCAGTCCTTGTGACAGACAAACAGATGCGTGTATTTTCTGCTTTATATTATAGATAAGCTCATTCATTCGATAATAAACAAATAAAAAACAAAAGAATATAACATTTAACGGAAAAACACAACTCAATAAGAACAAAATTTAAAAAAAAAGATGCAGACAAAGCATTTGGAGCACGCTAAAATGTTGCAAGCAGCCAAGACAACAATGAAAATCAATGAAATTTTAAAAAAAATTAAAATTGAACAAGGATGAGGAAATTGAAAGAATCCACCAGATGAACTTCTTCAAGGTGTCACTCATCTGAGGGGATTCTAAATTCATTCAATCGAGTTGCTTTCCATCCTTCTGTTTATTTGTTTTTCACCATTTCTTTAATTTAGTCTGCTGAGTGTCCAAAAAGCTTTTTGTATGAGTTATTACATGTGTTATATCTTGCCGTATACTGCACTACATGAAAAAGACACGAGTTGCTGGAAATAGTAGTACAGTGCTGAGAAAAATATGAACACGTTGACTGCCAGAGTTGCTGGAAATAGTAGTACAGTGCTGAGAAAAAATATGAACATGTTGACTGCCAAGGCTATTTTGAAGAAATCTAACTGCCACTGGGAATTGTTTTTATTCTCATCAAACCTTCATTTAAAAATTGTTTAAACACGATACAAAATATTCAGATTCAGTTTTTGTGAAACAGCATAAAAAGAAATGGGAAAATACAGAAGGAAAATTGTTCGTCTTTCCCATTTTCCTTCTATGACACAAAATAACGAAGACGTTTTATTGATATGAAAGTATTTACAATAGCACTGTGCATACAATATTATGATGTTTCAAATTGCGACCGTCTTGAATTTTTTTGTTTGTCATTTTTGGTAATTAATACAAAAATATGGTGAGATTTAATGCCTGTTTCTTGCCTATTACTGAAATATATCAAGCAAATAGTTGGTTACATCATGGTCCATTTGAGTTTCCTGCACTTTCACCTGAGTTTTGTTAAGTTGGCCGAAGAGAGGTTAAGTTTCTTTTAACTCAAATTTTAAATAAACAATGCGTTTTAACGCAAATTGAGTGTGCTATGTCGGAAGTCGGTACAAATTCTTATTCGTCAATTGTATTAGTTGAGAAAAAGGAATGTTGACAACAGAAATAATATACTGGATGTCCACTTTAAACGTGTCCCAATGCCTAATTTGTAAACTGCTAGAGATAGGCATATACTTCCAGTTGGTAAAATGCTTTAAATGACGTAAAGGATAATATTTTATTCTTTTTGAGTGCATAAATGGACTGTTGAAAAAATTACGCAGTCAAATTTTTTATACAGTCTCCCTATCCTATTAGCTATATTTAGTTTTTTTTTTGGAATCCATTTCGAATAGTTCTTAGCCCTTGAAAAAGTGGACTAGAATGGATTCCTTGTTTTTGTTTTCTGCTTTTAGTTATTTTCGATTCACTCTGGGATTATTTTATTACCTTCTTTATTTACTTTTAGCTATCTCTGTATGATCCTAATTTCTATTGTTCTCTGTTTTTTGTTTAGCTTCTGCAATTGCGCGCTTCTTAAACATTGTCTTAATTGCATCTAACCTTATCTATTTTCTACAAAATATTTTTGATCTTTTAATTTTATTGCATGCTAATTAAAATATATTTTTTTTGTTCTAGTTTTAAATGTAAATTTTGCTTTCTTTTTTAAATTTATTCTATTTTTTCTTGTTTATTGTTTGAATACTCTATATTTAGTAAAATATTTTTCACACACTACCATTTTAGACAAACAGACGTGGCCGCTGACTTGTTTCCAATTATGAAATTTAAAGTTCTATAACTCGGTCAGTTTTTGTCGTAGAAGAGTGAAACTTTTCTTGTTTAACCCTATGAGCCCTATCCCGCCTCAAACCGCCTCATTCGGCACAGGCCGGACTCAGGCGGTTCCGGGTGCCTGGGTGAATTTTACGGGAGAAAATTAGTTCCTTTCATTGTTGACAATTGATCGCGCAACCGAGGATGTCGTTATCCTTGAATTTCTGTAGAGAAAGGGCGGATTTCATTCTGATTTCATGAATTAAAATTTACTCCAGTTTTTGAGGCACTTGAATTCTCAATCTAACCGGGTTCGAAGAGTGAAAATGTAGTGTGTGTGAAAAATTATTGGCTTTTTGATTGACATCCATAATACTTCCTCTAAAGTCTAAACAAACATTTATTAGAATACGGAAAAAGCGACTATTACACTCCATATCTGCGTACAATGTAACGTCATTCAACCGTACTCGCACTCATCTCCCTTTTTGAATCAAATTCAAAGTAAAGTCAACAACCGACTGTTGCCACTCATCTGATATCATACAATGTTATAACAATAAGTAAGTTGAAATCATGCTTTTGTCAGGCAATAGTATTAAACTAGCTGCATGGCCCGGAGTTGCACGGGCTATCTGGAATAATTCGTCATTCCCTGGTGGAGAGAAGAAGTGAAGTCACGTGACACATGCCCAACATTCTCTCCCAAATAAAAGGAAAGAGTGGTTCAAACATTCCGTCCACACAACGGCATTTATATTGCATTGTTGCTGTTTTCAACAATGAAACAGAAACACACAATTAAATATTTGTTTAAACAATGAAAACGGTTTGAATTGCGCTGCAACAATGAAATGTATTGTTGTAAATTAGTTTTTAATTAATATTTTTTTACTAATTAAAATTTCGGAATTTAAATGGTCAAAATGGATTCCTTGTATTCTTCCCCATCTTTTGGTACTTTCAGCGCGCTTCTCCGTTCAGCAGTTCGTGAGAAGATAGCCTCACATACATACATACACGTCGAGTTTTAATAGTGTAGATATGCTTACAGAATATTTTACTAAATATGACTAATAGGACAGGGGGAATGTAAACAAATTTAGATTTTTCAATTTTGTCAGCATTTATGTACTCATAAAGCATAAAATATAATTCTTTACGCCATTTAAAGTTTTTTTGCAGTTCCGAGTATATGCCTATGCATAATGGTTTAGACATTAGCTATTCGGCCACGTTTAATATGAACAACCTGTAAAAGATAAACACATACTTCTGAAATCATAAACAGCTTCAGCAACTCTGTTTAAATGTAATTCCCTGTTACATTTGCAGCAAAGTAATACTTTTTGGAAGTTGGTACGAAGTGATATTCTATGGTCGTGCAAAATAGTTATTTTTGAAAATTCTGCTCAAACATTACTTTTGTTCATTAAAATGAGAAAATGCCAGATTTTTGGATTTTTTGAAATTTCATTAGTCATGGCATTACTGCTTTCCTTCATTGATTTTCCTGATAGATGATTCAGCCAATTTTATGGTTTTCAAATAGTTATTTTAATTGCATTTGAAATTCATAAAAGGAATTAAAAAAACTGTCTTGCTAATAAAATGACGATCGGAATGATTTCGGAAGTATTTCTTAATTAGAAAATAAAATAGTTCTTAAAAAGAGGCTTTTATAAGTGTACTCGTAGAAATATACTTGTACTTGTTATTTCCATTTTTTGGCATAGTAATAAATGTGTTTTTAAAAACTTTCTTATTTTTTTTATTTTCTACTTTTTAGACTTTATTTTAATTTGGTTGAAAACTCTGTATGTTATAAGCAAAAAACATGCGGAAAAATTTAGGAATTTTTAAGAAAATCTTTCCAGAATATGCATGCTATTTTTACAAAAATGCAGGTAAGCAATATCCATAGCAAACAAAACCACTGGTGAAAGTTGCAAATAATATCAGCTTTCTGTGAAACGGAGTATTCCGAAATCATTTTCTTCTTCATCAAAATCTGTCGTGCCCTCGTGACAGAATCTTCACTGTAAAATGTGAGTTCCTAGCCTATTCATCAGATGGTCAAATTCAAGTGCATTTCCTTGGAGAAATTCGAAAAAAATGTGTAAATCCGGAAATGTCCGGATACTTTGATCATATAGTGTTTTATGTGAATGTCTAATGTGCTCAGGAAACAAATTTAATTAAAAGAACTAGCTAACGTGATAATTTTTCTTTTCAAGTTTCTTTCATAGCATCTTACAGTTCTGTTAATTGCAATACGAAACTTCCATATTAGCCCAGTGGTTGGGTAGTTGAATTCGGAATTAATTAGGGGAAAGCTGGAAATTGTTTTAATCCCTTCAGTTTAGGTCTGGAATGAACATACTAAGTTTTCCTCCTTCTGCTAGGTGAGCTTTAGCCGCTGCGTGCAGATTTGTAGTCAGAAAATAAGACCTTTTTCAATAATCGAACAATATCTCAAAAACAACTCATGCTATCAAGAACATTGAAATACAAAAGTTGTAGAGCTTGAAATTCTGAATAAAATGAGTACCAGCACTTATTATATTCAATGAAAATTAAGCTCACAACTGCGCTTCAAAGTTTTGCCTAAATCGCTAATCAAGCGCTTGAAGCGAGAACGGACCAAGTTATCGTTTCACCCAGCCTCCAATTTTTATATATACATTTTAAATTTGTTAAAGGTTGCTTTTATAATTATTTCAAGGTTTTATTTAGTATATTTTTAGGGGAGAAAGAAACCACTGTTATTATGATTTGACAAAGGAAAATATCACACGAAAATTTCAACAACGGCTGAGCGAGAGTAATGAAAGACAATGACTTTCATTTTAACCCTTATTATTTAATTACGCGTAATTGAAGTGATATTAAATAGATAAAAAAGTTCTAGATCAATTTCAATTTTTTAGATGTTGAAAGTGAGTCATAATCCTTATTGGCGGTTTGCTTACTGTCACTTTTCTTCACTTGCAATGTTTGACATTCTTCCTCCAAGTCAACCTCCGAAATTATCTCCTCTATCCTGATATCTATTTCAGCCTTTTGGTTAGCTGAGTTTGTAATGATGTTATCATTTTCTGGAGAATCGGTACACCCTTGTCCTTTGCAGTGATAGCAATTTGTAGATAATTTAATGCCAGATTTCCTACAGGTGCAAGACAAATTACACACTTTTGCGCACTTGCATATCATAGAGAGAAAGGCTGGAGGAGCTGGTTCATTGTGGGTGGTGACTGGGAACAATCCATGTTTGGTTTCTTTCCAACCCCAATATAAGGGGCTTTTGGCAAATCCACTCCAAAGTTGAACCTGTAGGTATGCACGGAGAGAGTGTTCACGTGCATCTGCTGTGGTGGGAGGGAGAGACGCTAAATTGAATTAATTTTTTTACTAGTGATTTTTGAAATGTTTCAGTTCTTTACTGTTCTTTCCCCCATACAGTAGTATCAAAACTTTCTGTCCTGCCTCATCTATGTCATCCGGGCACGCATTTTCATCACGGAAAACGTTCACAACTTTTTGCAGTTCAGTGCTGTTCATAATATTCATAAATTTCTTCTTCCCCTGCTGAAAAGAGCAGATGTGGTATCGCAACCACTGAACGCACGAAGAAACAAAATATTGTCCCTTATTGTGTGGGGCAATGCTCAGGGTTGCTTCAAAATATAAAGCATCTCCTGCCTTACCTTTCCCAGACTTTAAGAAGAAAATGTTCTCGGAATTAGTGGATGCTGTCATTATAACCAAGAGGTCGACATCTTCATCAAAACCCACAACACATTGTGACCTTTTTTCGATTTCCAAAGCACTTTTGATTATTAGATAATAAGCATCTTCCTGAGATTGCTTCACAACAAAACCTTCTTTCTGAAACTTAACACAAAACATATTTATAAGTCTTTGCTTGTTCTTATCATTTGATAAAAATTTCTATTGGAACATACTGGCTGACATCGATTCATCAAACATAACATAACCAGCTATGTGTTTTTTTGTTCGTCTGATTCGTTCTATTGATTTGGTACTTTTCTCTGCATCTTCAGGGTAACCATAAAAAACTATTGAAGCCCCTTCATCGAAGTGCTTTTTGGCGTAGTCAACATATTTCTTCAGGATGAAAGACAATGATTCCTTTGCCTGCCACAACACACGATGCAATAGAAATCCACCGTCAACCACATAGCAAGCTGAAGTGAAATGTACGACAGTCGTAGTAGAAAATAAATCATAAAATACTGACTTGCGGGCCTTGCGCAGTCCTCCTTCATCAAAGAGTGGCAATGGAAAAGCAGTCAGCTCGAATTCAAAATATGTCTGTAACTCGCCATCAGACTTTTTTAGGAGAGAGATTCTTCTGAATATTGTGTCAGGATTCATAGGAATTAATTCATCATGAACTTTCACCTTGGAAGTGAAACCACGAATAGGCATTACTCGGTTTTTCCGTTAAAATTAAATTCCGTTTAATTTTTCTCTAGTTCGAAAGCTAAAGATTTAAAAACGGTTGTTTTCAGAGCAAATGTGATAAAGCTATTGTTTTAAAGCTAATACAATGCATGGTTATGCTGTTGTCGGATGTTCGATGCATTCGAGAAATTTCGGAAGGCAAAAAAA
>BGPR01034522.1:0-16436 GCA_013235015.1 Araneus ventricosus
TAAACAGCAACAGAAGCCATTGTGATGTTAGCAGTTAATTCCACATTTCAAAGAAGAACTTAGCAATTACCTGTGTATCTACAAATGAAAGTCACAATCTCTAAAGGAAATACAGTTATAAAATCAAATCAGCCTTTTGGAACACCCTGTATATTATATGCAGTTTCTGTTTATTAAGTAAATATCTTGTATTGCTTTTAAGCCATATTTTTGCAATGTAGATTCTTACAAAACTTCTTTTTTATTTAAAAATTAGCAGCATGAAAATTTGAGTAGACAGCTGTCATCAGAGAATAATAGCCAGAGGTGAGACACACTGTTTACAGAGCTGTTTTTCAAATATTGTGATTTTTCCTTGTCAAATGTTACCTTTTGAAAAATAAAGAGTTCTCTCGTTATTTTTGATAAAAAAAATACAAAAACAATAAATTTATGAAATAGTTGTGTAAAAGAAATGATTAAATTCTGGGAATAAAACTTATTATACCTTTGCATCTAAATTTTTCTCTAGAAAAGTTCAATAAGTTTAGTATTTAATAAAAACTTAACAGTGATAGTAAAGCCTATTACGGAACTCTTTGAAATCATTTCTAAATTTAGAATCTGGGAAATGTAGAAGTTACAAAGTTATTTGAATTGATTCCATAAAAGAGAATTAAAGTAAATTTTTTCTAATATAACAGTATTTTATAGATTTCATAGATGACAGCTGCATTGAGGAAAAATATATCATGAAAGAAAATTTGATTTTACCAGTAATATTTATGTGATGATAAAGAAGTTTGAAATCTAAAATATAACAATCTGTTTTAATATTACTAATTTAGAATTGCTAATAGATGTATTGAAGTTTTTGGCAGATATGTCTGCCTTTTTTTATGAATAGCAACTGCTCTTTCATGATTTCAGCTTTTCTCATTTTTGTATTTTATTGATAACCTAATGCAAAATCGATATGTAAAAGCTTTTGTCTACGTCACTAACTTTCATTTATTTGACATAATTGTCTTTTATTTTCCGTTTACATAATTGAATCAGAATGTAAGTCTAGTAACTTATGGAGCACACTTTTGATAAGTTATTTGCATTTTCGACACATCCTCTTCAATGCAAATTTTAGTACCATAACGCCTCTTGAAAGTTAATTTGCGAGTTAAATTGCAGTCCTCGTACCGGTTGCAGTGAAAAAGGAGAATCAGTAGAAGGTAATAGGTTTTTCATTTAAATTAATCTTTTTAAAATTAGTCTTTTAACTAGTCTCTTTTTTTAATGCTGTACATTTATCAGTTTAAATGAGTTATTTGAAATGAAATTTTGAACATCTTTTATTCTGCATAATGGGTTGTGATTTCTAAATGTCTGATATATAGCTGTGTAGAGCATTTTTTGAATACCTGCTTGAAAGTTGTTTCATTAAGTACTTATTAAATTGATAGAGAAGTCATATTCTTATATTTATTATATGAAACTATCAATTCCTTTTTTTATTTAAATATGCAGAGTAAATTTGCCAGAATAGTGTATTTTGACAAGGATCTTTAATATAATTCAGCTTGTAATAAAACCACTTTCCGTAAGTCAATGAAGACTATCGATACGAATACGTCAAATACGACTATCGATTTTAATGAATGAAGCTATAATTTTTTTGTAAGTCAAATGGTTATCTGGAGTAGATGTTCTTCAAAAATGCAAGATCGTCTTTTTGCTAAAGTGGCACATATGCGATGGTTGCCCAAGAAATCGTATGCGATTGAGGGACACTTTGGCCTAGCAGTGGAGTCATCTTCAGGATTAGAGAGTTATGTTCTTAAGACCCAATGCCTCCAAAGATTCAGTTTGTATTCAGATCTCATGCATGCTAAATCCATTGTGGGTCAGTTGTTCTCCTGATGATGTGATGTGATGTGAAAGTTTTTGAAAGAGATTGCCCGCTCAGTTGCCCTGTGGCTGAAAATTATTATGCTTTCTGCAGCAAACTTCATTAATACCAAAATCCTTCTGCAAGAATGTTCTTTGAAGTAAGAATTAACAAATGTACAAATCTAAGAGTAAATTATAAATAAAGTAGAATATTTAGTTTAACAAATTCAGCTTTATTTAGTGTTTAAATGAAACACATATATTCGTCTTCTGCAGAAAACGAAACTAGTTCTGCTGAACAATCTCGGCGCTTTTGCTTGACTATATTAATTCTCCCAAAAATATAATTTGTTTCCAAAGTGAAAATCTTTCTGCAAGAAATCTTTGCTGTTCTGCGGCATTGTCGCTGCGATTCTGCTACGAGGCTTGGGTGTCATCTGTGTGTGGGTCAAAATTTCAAGGTGTGTCCATAATAGCCATTGGTATGCTGATCGGACTAAACTATATATGATCTTGATGTGTTTTCTGAGCTTCAAGAAATGTGTAAATTACCATTTTGGCCCTTGTAGTGATAAAAGACTTAATAGTTAAAAATGTTAAGAATTTAAGCAGAATTTTGAGCTTTATTTTTCGTTTCTGGAGGCGAGAAAAAAGATATTTTCAAGGAATGCATTTATCAAATTCTGTTCAGGTCTGTACAACACTTAAATATTTCTTTAAACAAAATTTTAAAATTGAGTTTATTTCCCAGTATTTTACAGAAAATTCATCTTAAATTTTAGTTTATTTCTTGGAAATATTATTAACTTGGCTTATTTCCCTTTCAGGTTTGATTTAAGGAAGCAGTCTTCATTTAAAAGCAGTATGAATAGTTTCTCATCTTGGAAAAACAACAATTTTCAGAGGGAATCAATTTCCCCTTCTACTTCTTCCGATGATGACATGGGAAAAGACGAGCGCATGAAAAATGTATGTTCTCGCTGAGTGCATTTTCTGAATTTATGAACTTAATAAAAGAAGGGAAATTAAGTAATTAAAAAGATTTATACCCCTGATTTGTGCAATAATGTCTTTTTAAAATTGGCCTGTGTAAGTTCTGACTTTTAGAAATGCAAGATGTTTTATATTGGCTTCTTTAATCCTTAAAAGCCTGGTTTTTAAAAAAATGATTTTAAAATGTTTTTTGATTTTCATTTCTTGAATAAAAAAACATGGGAAAAATACTTTAAAAAATCCTATTTTGTTTTAAGTATAGTTTACGGCTAAAAAACAGTTTGTATGTTGTAAGATCCCCCAAGATCATTAGCGACCAGTAACTTTTTTCCCATGCCATGGGTCACTGAACAGAGCAGGTGTCTCAGCGGGAAGTCCTCGTTAAAACGCTGACAAAGACAGCCAGTAGTCCAGGCTGTCACCAGTGGACTACTCGTTCGTGGAAGTGATTGATAGGGCATTTATCTCCAGCCTGAGAACCCGCTTGTGACAGGAAAAGGACCAAAAGGTAAGAAACCAATAATGGCTCTCTGAAATAGACTCCACCTGCAAAATTGACGAGGATTCATGGAGAGGCTTTTGACCGCTTCCCCAGTGGGGAGAAGATGATGGTTAAAAAGAGAAGAGCTAAGATGGAGCGAGGGAGAATTTTGGAAGAGGACAGAAACAAGCAAGGGCGCGATTTTCTTGGTGGTGAAAAGATAGACTTGTGTCGATGAGATCTCAAGTCCGGTCGACGGAAGACTGACATCATTCCTTTAGGCCATTCGTAGAAGTGGGCTTGTTTTGGTGACAGAGTAGGCTGAAGGAAGCCGGAATTGTAAACTATAATTTTATAGTTTTTCATGATATTCTTATATTTAGCCCAGATCATTACTAAATAAAAACTCTTGCACGCACATGCTATAAAAAATAGAGTATTTCTTGGCTCTGGACCTTAGCTGCCCATCACCTTATAATGTATACCCATCGACAATACTTGACTTTAGTTGAGAAAAAAATTTCCTTGATAAAATTCTATATTAGACACGGATGAATTTTAAGAAATAATAATAATATGGACAAGGAATTTCCTTCAGCATTGTGGAATAAAATATGATATCCTCAAGTGTACAAATATATCTAAAAAAGATGCAGTCTCAATTGAAAAATATCAAATTATTTTTATTATTTTATATGCACCCAAGCTGCCATCTATATGTTGTAAATTGATTTAATAACATTTTCAGTCTTTATCTTATTGGCAACAACAGGCATTAGAGCTTCAGTCTTTTTCTCAAGATTTTAGAAGATAAAATCGGGTATGTTGCTTAAAGCCAACACTGGGCCTTTAAGGGTTTAAAAGATTCAATGTAGGACATTGCTCATAAAAGAAAGATTAGATACTAGACAAATTATGCTCATGGATAATATGTATAAAAACTGGTTAGTTGCTCCACCTCCTTTTGACTGCATTGGGTATGTTGCTTAAAGCCAACACTGGGCATTTAAGGGTTAAAAGATTCGATGTAGGACATTGATCATAAAAGAAAGATTAGATACTAGTCAAATTATGCTCATTGATAATATGTATAAAAACTGGTTAGTTGCTACACCTCCTTTTGACTGCATTGGGTATGTTGCTTAAAGCTAACACTGGGCTTTTAAGGGTTAAAAGATTCAATGTAGGACATTGCTCATAAAAGTAAGATTAGATACTTGTCAAATTATGCTCATGGATAATATGTATAAAAACTAGTTAGTTGCTCCACCTCCTTTTGACTGCATCTCCATTAAGTATAGCTTTTATATGAAAAAGCAGCAGAAATCTTATCTTTAACAATAATTGTATATAATACCAGATTTAGTGCTGTTATTTGGTTCTCAATTTTCAAAATCCATTCAAAAAAAGTGTTTGATCAAAATGTCTTCAGGAACGTAAAAGAATTTGGGTGATGATACTTAATGTAAAAATTGGAGTTCAGTTGCCCAGAATGATTTTTCCTCATTTAATCTGCCAAATTTAAAAGTTTGACTTGAATATGTTCTATTATATTAGAAAGTATTTTAAAATTGTTATGTACACTAAAAGCTTAACTAACCGGCATGCTCGGGAAACTCCGATTTCCGGATACCTGAAGAGTCCGGATACTTGAGTGTGACGGGAAAAATGGGAGGGGGGTAGATTGTAGCCCTTTTTTTTAAGATTTTTTCGGCCAAATAACTTGTTTTTGTCATTTTGAAATGTGCGTTAAATATAATTTTTAAGAATACTTCTATATCTTCCATAACATTTTTTTTTTACAAAACGTATTATGAAGATTTTAATTTAACATTGATGATTAAAAATATATATATATGATCTGTAGCCGAATTTTTACCGTAAATATATAGATTGTAAAAATATAAACATATAAAAATAGCCGACGAAACTGAAAAATATTCTACTCTGCAAGCATATTAAAACTCTTTTAAGTGATCATAAACAAATCCCAGATTGAATATCAAAACTAATGATCTTTTTGAAGATCGCAAGGGTTATTGCGCAATACGCGCGCCTCCAATTCTCCTGCACTTGATATTACGTAATCGTAATAAACATCTGCCGGTATTTGGAGAGTAAATAAATAAAGGAAAAGAAAGAGACTTACCAATCTGTAGTAACCCTCCTCCCACCTTATATTATTTTTGGGGGGTTCTCACTTTTGCTTTTGAATCCCCATAAAACAAGTCTGTGTAAATCATAGTACAGTGAAACCTCTTCGAACGGCCACCCCTACATAGCGGCCACCCCTCTTAACGGCCAATTTTTCGTGGCACGGATTTTTCGGCCCATAGACCTAATGTTAAAATAACCCCTAGCAACGGCCACCCAACCCCTCTGAACGCCCATCCCATTTAACAAAAGCATCGGCTAGGGATTTACTTTTTAAACTGAAAAACGAACCTGAAAAAATGGTTTTTTTCCGATAAGGGTAAAAACTTAAAACAGTCACAAGTTGTATCCTTTTTTTTTCAAAAAATGTAAAAAATTATTAAATAAAGTACTATTTTCTCTTTAGATAAGTCTCAAACTTCATTTTAAATAAGAAATATGTGTCAGACTTGTATATATTATCAGTAATAATTAACACGATTTAACAAAGATATTAACTATAAATTAATTAGTCAAAAATTAATTAAAACTCTTTGTAATATATAGAATGGTGCATATGCAGCTATTTCTAATATAATACAGAAACAAATAATAGAAATATGTATTAAAAGGTAAAAAAAGAAAAAAGATATAGAAGATTTAAACAAAATGCGATAACAATACACCTTTTTGCGTGCTCAACGCAACAGCATTATGTAAGTTGTTTATGTTATGTATTATAGCAATTATCTTGTAATTGTAACGAAAACCCTTCAAAGCGGCCACCCCCTCTGAGCGGCCAATTTTTCTCGGAACGGCGTGGTGGCCGCTCAGAGAGGTTTCACTGTACTGTATATTGTTTTCTTCTTCTAAGCCCCTCCATGCGGAACGAACGTTGCATTCCAGAAATAAATTGTCCGCATGAATGGAACGGCGCGCGAACGTGCTAAATTTTGGCCCGCAGATGTAAAATTTTTAGAAAAACTCATTTTCTAATTTTTCCGGTTAGTTGCGCTTTCCGGAACTTGATACCGGGCAATCGAGAGTTTACTGTACTGGCATTAACAGTGATAATGAAATTATTATTTTTGTACCAGTTTAATGTGAATGCTTTAGTTTGCTATAAAAATTCGTTGTTTTCAGGCTCTGGATTTATCACCTCATGACTTTCTGACCAACCCTGGAGAAATGAGAAAGCAAAACTCAGTGTCATCAGAATCATCAGTTGAATATGGTAAAAAATAACCCAACAACCAAATAATTTGCTTTAATAATTTTTTTTAAAAATTAATGGAACTTTCTCCATCTTCCATGCTTTGAGTTTTTGTTTGATGTATAGATTTTTTTTTAATGCACAGGAAACCTAATGAAAATGCAATGTTCCCAAAAATACATTTGGTATACAGAAATTTATTTAGTAGAAATGTAATATATGGGGGTTTGACTGATTAACTTATGATTACTGGATTAAATATACAAGGTGCGTTCGAAAAGTTCGGTGAATAGTCTCGTAAAATAAGGAAACAATGTATACAAACAAAATAACTTTACTAGCATTCAATGTAATCACCATTAGTTACGATACACTTTTGACATCGGTTGTACAGCTGCTGGAAACTGTCAGCAAACACTTCTTTCGGTATCGCTCGAAGCACCGTTGTCACATGTTGCTGGATCTGCGCAATGTCGGAAAAGCACAGACCTTTTTCTTACGCTTTTGCAAATGTCCGTGAATAATGTTGCTCCCACTGTCTAGGCTTATCTTCAATTCTTTTGCTTTCTTTCTCAAACACAGCCATTGATCTTCCGCAAGCATCCGTCGCACTCGTTCGATGTTGTCTGGAGTTGTGCTTGTTGGTGGTCGAGCCGAATGCGGCTCATCTTTGACATCTTCCTTTCCGTCTCTAAAGCGTTTAAACCACTCAAAAACACACTTTTTACTCACTGCGTCCACACCGTACACTTTCACTAACTTTTCGTGTGTCTCCGTCGCCGTTTTGCGTAATTTGAAGCAAAACTTGATGTTCATGCGTTGCTCCATTTCGCAGTGACGCGCCTTCTCACACTGACTCATTAAATTGGTCGTATTGCGCACTTCCGCTTAACTATCGTGATTTGGACGCTAGGGGGCACTAGTTGCCATCTCTCTCAATGCGTCTGCGTGAGGGCAGCATCCGAACCAGCGCGGTTATTCTACTATGGGACCATTCACCGAACTTTTCGAACGCACCTTGTAATATGCGCATGTTTTTCTGCAAGATTACTCAAGTTTCATAAATTTAGCAGTGTTTATTTTAATTTCATTTGTCCATTGTATAGATTTTAGGTGGCAAAATGCCAAGACTCTAGAGTTTTACCTGATCCTGACTGGAGGTGTTAAAATTGCATAGACACTGCTATTGTCTTACCTGCCTGGATTGAAAAATTAGTTAATCTCTACTAATAATAAAGGAGAATGTGTGTATATATTGGTGCTCTATAGGGCTGACCACTGGACCTAGAGCTACGAAATTTGTGACAAACATACTTTGGAGGGTGGGAATATGCACCTCGGAGACCTTTTTTTGAAATTTCAATTAATTAAAAATTAAACGAAATTTTGGCGTTTTTCCTTAATAACTTCTGAAAATATTAGAGCACAAAAGTTATTTTTACAACATCTAAAAGGGCAAAAAATTGCCTTTTCAATTATATGAATTAAAATGCTGTACAATTTTTCCTCTATTTTTAATGAATTTTTATAAATATTTTTATGCATATTTTTACAATACTTTCCATTGTTGCAATGAAATTCAAACTGTTTTCATTGTTTAAACCAATATTTATCCTCTTGCATTGTTGAACACAAAGGCAATATCTTAAATTTTCTTTCCTTTTTTTATTTCACCAGTTTTTCTTGAAATCTGTGAACAAAATCTTCTAAGATAATAAATATATTAGGAATTGTATTTATTAATCTTGACGATTATGGTTGCTATGTTTTACTTCTTTTTATTAGCATATGCGCCTCATCATTTTTTTTTTTGTTGAAATCCTTTTGAAAATTTAACAAAGGACTAAAGAAATTTTAAGACCCTTTAAAATCAACTAACGGTATTATAGAGTGATTAAATATCTCAAACAATGAAGTACTTTTAAATTAGTAAAAATGATAAGATTGAATCTCTAGGGACCCTAAAATTTTACACTGCATATGTGTGAAAATTAGTCTACTACTTTTTATATTAAAAGAGTGCCAGTATTTCATTTGAACTGCTTTTCATATATAGTTCCTCTGTCTGCTCTTTCATTATTTTTAGGTGTACTTTCATGAGATGATTTGTTTGTTGACATTATTTGAGTGTAAAGACTCTTTATTTACAGGCAAATTTATTAGAAGTTCATCTCTGCCTAATGAAAGCACCTCTCTGACTCTGGAGAGTTTCCCTAATGTGGATTCGCTACAAAATGAAGATGTAAGTTCTAATTTGCATTCATTAACTCTATTGGTACGGTACCGTCCCTTCAAGCAAAAGACGATAGCTGTCCAAACGTCGCTCTGAAAGTTCCACCCCTTTTCGTTACTTGTGATTGATTTCACACCCGTGGTGCGTGCTTTCTTCATTAGAGTGGCTCGTCCAGATGTGTAGGGGAAGAGGGGGTTTTCTTACAATTTGGACTATGCCAGCTGTCATTGTGGTTTTTGAGGGGGAAAGTGAATTCCCTTATCTTTGATAGAGGAGCTCGGACCTTCCCGTATTTTGAGGTCCCTTTATTTCAATGGCCTTAGGAATCGGAGGGTTAATCGGACTCCACGATAGGAAGGCTATTTGAAGTTCATTCATTCTAAATTACGAGGCCTAGCTAGTACTGTGAAAGAGTTGTCAGGCAGTTTATTGCATTTTAACCTAAAAGTGTGGTTTTGTTATTTTTACATTTAATATACATATTTCCTTAACTATTCATATAATTTAACTGAGAATAGTTAATTATAAGATAAATTTATTGGGTTAAAATAAGATGACGTTTGATATTGTATCTATTTCGTAATAATCATTGTTATTCTTAATTTTGATTGTAAAGCGCCAGTGCAGAATACTTAAGTAATCAGTCAAAGGGTTTCTGCTAGTGTGATGTGAATTTGCTACGAGAGCTTTTATTCCTGTTCATGGTGATTATGTTATAGACACAGTGTATTTCGGAGAAGAATTTCTTTCATAATTTTTTCTGTAACTCTACAAAAGTAAAAACAAAGGATAATATTCTTGAATGTTTGTCTTTTTAGACATTCTGCTTATTAACTTAGAAATTTTCAGTGGCATCTCAGCTGATATTTTTTAAATGTGCTTTCAGCTTCTATTAAATCAAAATTCTTAACATTTGGGGTCAGTTGCTGAATTGTGAGCTTTTTAACTCCATTAAATAAGTGGGATTTAATGCCTGTTGAATCTGCTCATTTCCAAGTTATTGCAAGAAACGCTGATCTGCAAATGTTTTCTTTATCTGAATATATATAACAAAAGAAATAAAGAAAAAATTAAATAGTATGTAGCAAGTAATAAATATTTTCTCCCTGCTATTATTAAGCCAAATGATTAAAAAATGAAACCAATTTAAATTACTTCTGAAAGAGGGATTCGCTATGATTAGGAATGAAGTATCTGCTGTACAGCTCTAACAAGAATATAGAAACCTTTCATTTATTATTTTGACGTGTGCATTAAGAGGTTTTGAGCTATTCTGAGTTGCAGCATGAAAATGCTGATTTGGCTTCAAATGAGATTTCGTCGAAGTGCCGTATGTTTTCACAAGCAAATTACAATTACAGTGTATATTAAAAAAATTTTATTTTAATTATATAAGTTTATTGTAATCTCAGTAAAGAAAGCAATTGTTGCAAATAAAATGAAATTGTTGTTAGGGGATGCTGTAACTCTGCAGCCCCAAAGGATAAGCCACCATTAGCAATTCCTCAAGTTCGATGTGATATATTTCGGTTGGCTGAGACCAGTGGCGGTTTTTCGCACAGGCGTTAGAGGCGCTCGCCTCGTGCCTCGAGAATCCAGGAGGCCTCAAAACTCATTCAGCATATACAGTAGTGCTAATCTGATGGCGAATTAGTGACATTGGGTAGGTGGAGGGAGCCTCAAAACCTATTTGAAGTTTATCATAGTGCTAAGCTGCCGCCGAATTTGCGACATTGGGCAGGAGAAGATGGCATCAAGTAAGATTTGCGCCTGTGGCCTCGTATTGATGAAATCCGCCACTGGCTGAGACGTAGAATAGTAGTGAAAGATCATGTTTCTATACTAATTCGACTCGAGAATAGAACACTATATGTGACTGTTGTCATAGCAGTTGATAATTTTATCTTCACTTCTTAGTGAGTAAGGCTTAAACACTCTAAATGGCCAAACCGACTTTTATGGATTTTTTTTTATATAAATATATGCTCAGCTCAAAAGCAAGCTCCATGGGTTATATATTCCCGAAATTTAAAGTTTTATTACTTAATTAAAAGTATGGTTTATATGCTATACTAGCTCAATTCTAAGAATTTAATTTTGAAGACTTTTTATTCATCAAAATAAGTGGCCACTCGGAGCATAAAAGTGATTAATTTGAATAAAATTGATGATTCCTGTGTACAGGGTGCTCACACTTATCGTGGCCCTATAGCTAATTTCTAAATTGTTAGAAATAGACATACATTTCCAGTTGAAACCAGTGGTAGTGGTCTCCCCTAAACTTTCTCGTATACTTTCTAAGTGGAGATTCATCAAAATCTCGAGTTCGAATTTTTTTTTACGATTACAATACTTTCTCTTCGTATACAAGAAAGTGAAACAAACAAACCTGAAATCAAATATCTGTTGCCACATTTCAAAAAAATATTGCTTTGAAGCAGGTGCGATAAAATAGGCAATGCAATGAATACTAAAGCGAAAATTCTGCTTTGGAATTGAATTCTCAAGAAAACAATTTATACTACCACAACCGTAACAATTGCAAAAGCGCGTGAATGAAAGATTTCCTGAAATAATGAGATCGGATTACAACAATAAAAAAATTGTTACAATTCATGTTTGAAAACATTATAGGAATAAAATATAAAATTTACAACAATAACAGAATGCTACCAGTACTTTGCGCATGAGAATCGGATTAAAAGAAATTGAATATGCAATTTGAATGCCTCTTTTTGACAGATTTTGGCCCAAAATTTTATACGGACCTACATTCATGACGATAAAATATTATAGTGTTCGCATGACCGCGGACATACAGACTTCCCGTTGACGAATTTTGTCCAAAATTTGATAGAAACCTACAAACTATGTTTAAAGACCACATACCAAATTTCATCCCCGTAGCTCTAATAGTTTTCGAGTTATCGCGTTCACAGATAGACATGATTCCAAAAATGTGTTTTTCGGACTCAGGGAGGTCTAAAACGTGGAGATTCGTCAAAATCTCGAGTTCGAATATTTTGACGATTACAATACTTTCTCTTCGTATACGAGAAAGTAAAAAATGCTTTGAATGATGGGAAGAATCTTGAATTAATCCTCTGTTCCTTAAGATATTTGGAGTCTAGGAACCTCAGCATATGGGAATGCCCAAGTTATTCTTTCGCAATAAGAGAAATTCTCTACCCCCCTTTAAAAGTTGCAATGACAGCTTGTATTTTTAATGGGTTGATTTACAAATGAGGACTGCTAACTGGTGGCTATTACAGGGATATATTACAAGGAAGTGGGTTTGGCTGAAATGAGAATTTAAAAAAATCTTCTTGTCCCCTACCCATCTAGATAACCTACTCTAATGAACAAAGCATATGCCTCAGGTATTCAGTCAATCATATATAACAAGGGGGAGGGGGAGTAGAAATTTCACAGGAATATGCAGACAATTTCTGTACTTTACTTGAACAGGTTTTTCGGACATTTAGGTTATTGAAAGAGTTAAATTAAATAAACTTAAACATTTTTTAAATTTATTAATCACATTAGTCTGCAAACTTCAGCATTGTTTAATTATTTTATCATCTTATATAAGTTGAATATATGAAGTTGTTTCTTTTCAGGTATTTTCACCAGTAATGTCACCTGATTCCGAGCCCCCACCGATACCACCACCTTCTTACAGGAGACAAACTTACAGCAGAGAATTTCTATTGAAATGTGCTAAATCGCATTTTAGTCACAACCAGCCAGCGGAATATGCTCGCATTCATCAGAATTTCAGGGAAATCATTTGTCAGGTATATTTTCATATGATATCAGTAAAAGCACTTCTATGCCCACACATATGCAGTCATCTAAGTCACCGTTATTATATTTTTTAGATTATTATCCAAGTTTGAAAAGAAACGTTGACCACAAATTTACTCTTTTAAATATGTACTTTATCAAACTAACTGACAAATTGTAAGTTTAAAAATAGATAGTTGGAAAATTTATGGCATTTTTATGATGAATATTCATAATACTTTTTGCAGCATTATTTTCTTGTTATACTTATTGGGACAACATATATTTTGAAATGAACCAACGATTAAACCTGTTGCATTGGAAAATAATTGGCAAATGATAAAATTGTTTCGATGAGATTTAAAGAGTTTGGACATCAGAAGCTTAGGATTAATTTTGATTTAGGGTGCTTTATTCATAACGTAATACAATTTAAGTGTGTGTGGTTTGGTTAAAATTAATTTTTCTTCTTATATTATAACTAGTTGACTTGTGAAAAAAATCTGCAAATTACAAAATATGATATTCTGCTTCTGATTTTACTGCTTGTTTATTTATATTTCAAATTCAGTCATAGCACATCAACAGGTTAAAAAGCTTTCCTATACTGCAGTGGCGAATCCAGGGGGCTATGGGGTTGCAGTCCCCCTTCCCAGAGCTAAGCCAGAATTTTTGATTTTATTAAAAATCATTACAACTGTTTGTTCTTAATTAAAAAATAATAATAATAATAAAAACGTGTCAACATTGTTTTTGGCTTGACAGGCTCAAAAGTTTTCCTACATTTCTAGTCATTCCACTTGTACTTGTAGCGTTGACGCGGTTGTAGACATTTTTTGGCTAACTATTTCATTGTAATTTTTATTAAATTATCGAAAGTATTGTAGTTTCATTTATGATTCTTATTGTCAGATGAGGAAAGTCTGTAAAGTGTTTTGATTTACATAAGCCATGAAGTTTGACATTCGTCACTACGATACAAAATGTTTATGACATCAGTCTAGAGTTGGGTGATACTGTATCAACTTGATACTTTGTATCAGGTACGCAAAAGTATCAGGTACTCGGTATCAGTTCTTGGACTCGAATGATAACGATAAGTAATCGCTTCCGTCCCATTCCTTTTTAGTCGGCTGATACGAAGTATCATATAATACAAAATATCAAATTGATACAGTTCCGCATTGGGGTTGGCTTCGTGTTTTCGGTAGAGGTATGATGATGAAGTGCATGTGGCCTTGGTTTTGAAGTCATGACAGGTGAAACAAATAGTTAAGTGTATCGGAAGGCCCGATTCCCAAGCTGGGATTGGTATTTGTGGGATTGATATGTAATGCATTAATTTTGTGGAAAAGATACTATAGGATTTCAGCATCATACACCCGTGTAGGAACATCTTGATCGAAAATTATCCCCGAAGTAGGCAGGTACTACCTTAGTAAAGAACAATTAAAATAGAGGCGAGAAGAGCAGTACAATTTTCTGTATTAAAAAAGAAACTAGTCAGAAAACATTTTTGCATGATTGTAGTATCCGTTCCATGAGAACTCATTTTTTCAATAGTGGTACTGATCTTAAATGACAAAAAACAAGATTATCTTCTGACGAAATAAAAAAATTAGTGTTTTAAAACTATAATTATTGAATTATTTTTATTTCTCTCTTCAACTCTTTTGTTGTTTTATCTTGTATGTTCTCAGTGTTATACTTTTGTTAATATACCTACTTCCTTCTTTTCTTAATTAAAGAGAAATTTCGTGCTTTTTGTTTTAAGTTGTTCATATTAAACTCTATATATTAATAAACGTTTAGCTTTAATAATTATTATCTCCATCTCTTCCAAAATTGCTCACTACCTTTAGCTTTAGTTGCTAATTTTAATTTTGTGCATTATTTCTTAAAGCATTTTTAAAAAGTAAAGACTTTTCTAAAACTTAAAAGACTGATCGCAACAGTTTCATTTTCATTTTGTTTTCAAGTATTTCATGGTATATTTATATTTTAAAATATAAATATTTTCTGTTTAATTATATTTTTTAAATCGATATATTCTGAAAATTCTATTCATGTTCAGAATTTAATTTTTATGTTCAATTTATTTTACTAATATTAATTCTATTGTTTGAGTTACTTATTTGTTTCGAATAAAGAAATACTTAAAGCAAAATATATTTATTTAATCATAGAAAATCCCATCAATCTTATATACTTAATAAACATTGCAAGAAAAGGTTTAAAAAATGTGTTAGAAATAATTTTATTACAGGTAATGATAAGAAATAATATATATAGGTCAGTGGCGAATCTAGGATTCAGGTCTGGGGGGGGGGCGGAGGTCATAAAAATTTTGTATCGCCATGACGAATGTGAAACCTCAAGGCTAAAGTAAACCAAAACTCTTTAACTTTACAGAATTTACACACCTGACAATAAGAATCATAAAGAACACTACAATACTTTCTATAATTTAATAAAAATTACAATGAAATAACTAGCCAAAAAAAGTCTTCGACCGCATCAAAGCTACAAGTACAAGTGGAATGACTACAAAAATAGGAAAATATTCGAGCCTGTCAAGCCAGAAAACAATGTTGAAACGTTTTTATTATTTTTTAAAGAGGGAAATTAAGAAAAAACAGTTGTAATGATTTTAAATAACATCAAGAATTCTGGCTTGGTTCTTGGGGGGGGCGGCTGTAGCCCGATAGCCCCCCTGGATTCGCCACTGATACAGGTAGATTTTAAAAAAGAAAAACACTCATAACACATGCTAGCTTCGCCAAGGCAGAAATTATTAGTACCGTACCGACAGGAAGGGATCAGTTATCGGGTACAAGCACGTATCAGTATCAACTTGTACCCGATACCCGCCGATCCAAATCCTGGATTCGCCACTGCTATACTGTGTTAAAATAATGTAACATCTATCCTATTTTCAAGTCAACAAACTACTTTTCTGGGATTTGGATTAAGCCTCCCTTTGCTATGTTATACTTGTTTGCATTTTATCTGTTAGAAATCAAAGTTTTTCTTGTATTGCAGTCCCCTGTTATGTTTGATCCGGAAAAATATGAAGAATCCAGGCTTCAGGAATCGACTGTGTGTGTGCTCAAATAAGTCCCTTGATGTTGGTCCTAGATTTAAAGAACTTCCTTAACTGTGATTGTAATATCAAAATTTTATATACCTATGTTTTGTACAATAATATTGTTTATAGAAAAGTACTGAGTGTATTTAGTTTCAAACTATAATTAGAGTTTATCTTAAGGGTTTTTTTTTAATTTGTACAAAACATAAAAACTGCATATTTGCAAGTAAATGAGCTGCATTGATAAATTTTATATTTTATATAAAATTGTATCTTATTCAAGTTGGAAAGTACCAAAGATGTATTATATACAGTTACCCATTCAATTTTGATATCAAGAACTTTCAAGGAAAGGATTTCTTTACATGCTATTTTGATTCAAAAACATACCAAGATTTGATTATACAGAGAAAGATATATGTGAGAAAAAGAAAGTAATTACTCATTCAATCATTGTTCTATGATAAATCTTTTTTTATTATCTTATTTGATGGAAATAATTAGATTCTTAATCCAAATTAGTTCAACTATTATTTGTAACTATTTCTTCTAATTATTTGGCTGAAATATTTACCTGTATTTTGTGTTTAAAACTTCTCTTCTGCTGAACTTACTGCCTAACTGACAAAACTGAGTATTAGTTTTT
>BGPR01034523.1:0-16435 GCA_013235015.1 Araneus ventricosus
ATGCAATTTATGCGACTCACGCCTGAGTTCGGACCGTCTATCTAATTAGATGAGCTTCTTCTCTACTGTCTCTTGACTATGATAGATAAGGGCTCATCCAATTAGATAATAGGTGTGAGTCACAGGCGATCCAGCCAACGTGTTAAATCCTAGAGTTCACACGCACACGGAAAGATAGACTTCATAATTTGACACAGATCTGCAATTTTTGAGACAAAAAAACGTAAGCTTAAAGATTAATTCTACATTTTTGACCTATCGTGTTTTCATGCACAGGAACGAACATACAGACTTCGTTAACTCTTTAATCCCGATTCGACTTATTTCTTTTAGTTCCTTTAAAACCACGACTTTTTGGGAGGAGGCGACACGAACTGGACCCTCCCAACCTGGGTGGTCATTTGACCCACCACCCGAGCTCCTGCTATAGCCTTCCCTTAAGGCACACGGAAACGGCTGAGGCTGGCAATGATAATTGAACCCCCTACCGCGCTTATCTCCGAAGCGATTTCAAAACCTCCCCTCCCCTCAAAAGAAACCAACCGCCTCAGACTGGCCTTCGTCGCTGTCAAGGGGAAAATTTTAGACCGCCTCGCTCGGTGAGAGAGGGTTAAAGAAGGATTTCATCTAGAACTTGATAGAAATCTGACATTTCGTTGTAAAGACCATTTACCAAATTCCATTCTTCTAACTCTTTGGGCATTTGAGTTACCGTCTTCACAGACAGAAAGACAGACAGACATTATTCCTGAAATCATTTTTTCGGACTCTTAATGACTCATCAAAACCTCGAAGCCCAATTGTTTTATGATTACAATTTTTTTCTCCTTGTATACTTCGTGTTAGGGAAAGTAAAGATGTTCTGGATTTTGCCTTTTGTAACTTTAAAGACGTACAACAAACAGAAAACTAACTAACTAAATGAGTATGATTAGTTAAAAAACATTTTACGCAATGCATTTTTAGTTGAATTGCATGCATACAAGAGATCTAGGTTTTATTCTTTCATTGGAGCTTTCTCAGGAAAATCGAAAGTTAAGGAATAGAAAGGCTCGGAATGCAAATTGAAAGAGAAATAACTCAGCGTCGAATAGATATTCCTTTCGAATGTAAATTGCCTGTTTACAAGTGGGGCTCTCACAATTGCTTTGTCTGATGATTTCAATTTTGCATTTCTTTCGCATTTTGTTTTCACGAAAGAAAATGCCCAATTTTAAAATTACTCTATGAAAAATGCGAGCAGCAGAGAAAGGCAGGATTTTATTTCCGAAATAAATGGAAATTTAGGAAAGAGGAAGGAAAAATAAATAAAGCGCTGAAATTTAAAGCCTCGGTGAAATTTAAAAGCTGCAGAAAAATAAATTGTTGTTTATAAATGGAATGACTTATTTCTCGAAATCTGATAAACATCGGACCGTTCATATAAATTCGTAATAAATGTTTGAAATTTTTGATAAGGAAATGGTTGGTTACCGCATGAAAAATTCATGAATAAGCGCTTGTATTTAAGATTCTTCGTAAAATACACGAGAAACGCTGGAAGGTAATGTTGTATATCATTATACTTGCATTGCTGAACTATATTTATTTCTTCTTTTATGAATATTCTTCCCTTCATTTATTCTATATTTTTGAAATTTTCTGGCCCTGTTTTATTCACTTTTCGTTCTTTTTATCACCTGAAAACATGACGTTGTTTCGGGTATGTGATAGGAGTCATATCAATTCACCCCCTCTTCTCTCATCCCCGTAATTTCTAGAGTGCCCCGTTTAGAAATAAAGCCCATAAAATTTGGCAACATTAAGCCTTGTGGCCATGACCTTCACAACAAGAGCACAGTCTACAATAATCAGTAGGGATGGGTGCACGAGCTGCACTGAGGTCTGTAAACTTGCTGGCCTTTGATTTTCCGGGCATTTACCGACATTTCACCGGAACGGTCGAGTTACCCCAATTCCTCTCGAGCAACAACGATACTTTGTGGTCCTATGACTGCAGGAAAGACGTACATCAGACAACAAACCAAGAACGAGGGATGGAGGTTATTGCGAAAATAACCGGTTTTCAGTTCTTCAGGGTTTTTTTCTCCTCCGGTTTAACCAGGCGGTTATGACCGCTCAAAATAACCTGTTTTCGGGGGGTTATTTTATGAAAAAACAAACGCCGTTTGTAGACAAAATTTTTTTTATTAATATTGTTTCCACAGGAAATCAATCCATTGGCCAAAATTTATCTGTTCATAAAGATTCTTTCAGTAATCCGCCAACCAACAGACGCCTCGTGGAAGCGGTTGTCTTTGATTGGTCTATGATGATGAAATTCAAAGCTTCATAACTTGGTACATTTTAGTCTAATCGAACCAAAATCGAGCCTATCTTCTTTTTTACCCGGTTATTGGATTTTTAAAAAATAAAAAGGAGGGACAAAAAATAACGGAAACAAAAAAATAGGGTTTTCGGTTAAAACTGGTAGGTCTTTCCCATCCATACCACGAACCAGTTAAAACAGGAAGAAGGTTTTGGTTGTATGATAGATGATCTGCAGAAAAAAGAATTTCGTAACAAGGGACGGCCTTTGGTACTGCGGGGTTCAATTAAAGACCATTTTTATCCACTTTTTTAATTTTTAAGAATCTAAGGATTTAAAAGTTAGGGTGAAAAGAGCATAAGTGTTCTACCTCACCCTCTCTACTTATGCTAACACAATATGGCTTTATGATTCGTAGAAAACCAAGTAAGCATTTTTAACTTCTTCCTTTTGACCGATGGAACCAAAATCTGCTACAAATTTGGTGACAAGATACCATACCGAATTCCATTTATTTAGCGTGCTGCGTTTATCATATAGTGTTCGTACACCCACAAACAGGCAGAGAGCCACCCCTTTGATGAACTTGGAATAAAATTTAATACAGATCTATAGATATGATGATAAAACCATAAGATAAATTTAACCCTTTGCGGTCGATGCCGACACAGTGGCGGCGGCGTTCGCAAGTCGTCGTAGAAGTCGTTTCTTTTCTTTGTTTTATTTTGTTTACTTCAACGGCGATTTGCGAATGTCGCCACTGTCATTCATCTACTGAGCTCGTTTTGTTTCTGAATTACTACGTTCACGACTTCTCGTAGACGGATTTTGTTTGGCGTATGACCGCACACCAAATTTCATCTACAGAGCTCGTTTTCTTCTTGAATTACGACGTTCACGACGATGCTCGGAGACATTCTGCGGAAATTCGATGCATAAGTGAAAATAGACATCGATTTCAAGACACGATTTTCCATTCATGTACATCATTAGAAAGATATATAATCACGAATGTTTATCTCTCAATGTTTTTCCTTGCCAAAACTAAAGATTGTGCGATTTCAAAAACATCCTATTAATCTGCCTCATCCTACATAACTTGGCATAATGTTAGATAAATAAATTAACGGAAATGCTCAGTTTTTCCCAACAATCCATCACTGAAACGGCTACAGCGAGAGAAAAGGAACAAATAAAACTTTCCCGCCAAACTGAAAAATACAATTTCAGCTTAGAATGATATCAGAAGCGGCTAGAACAGAGGCAGAAAAGATTTCTCACGGCGGGCTTTAAAAAATCGTCTGCTAACAAGTCTGCTCACGTCTGAGGAAATGGATTAAAGCCCACTCAGCCCCCCCCCCTCCGGGGGCAGATGGCATCAAAAAATAATAATAATAATGCGCGTCACTTTTCTCCCATTGTCCTGAAATAGAAAGAGTCGAGAATACGATCCGACGCCAATCGTAATTTGTGTGGACAATGCTGACAGTTCCGACTGAGATGTTTCTTGACAAAGAATTAGTGGAATCTGTCGGCAGAGAATTTCGGGAAAGAAATCGCATTTGTTCGCAGAAGTTTTTATTTTATTTTCCTGTGTGGTGGACAATAAGGAAGGGTCGCGACGTCCAGGGAAAGATTTGTTTTTACCTCTCCTTGTTTATGGTTAGAATGTCCATTTACTATTTAGGATTCTGAATGTTTACGTAAATTTTACTGAAATATGACGTAAAGTTTACTGAAATATGTCGTAAGTTTACTGAAATATGAAGTAAAGTTTACTGAAATGTGACGTAAAGTTTACTGAAATGTGACGTAAACTTTACTGAAATATGACGTAAACTTTACTGAAATATGTATGGCGTAAAGTCTTCTGAAATGTGACGTAAAGTTTACTGAAATGTGACGTAAAGTTTACTGAAATATGTCGTAAAGTTTACTGAAATGTAAAAGTTGCTAAATCTTTTTTGTTTTCGTTTCGTGAAGCTATCTCGAGTACTAGGATGAGAAATCGAAGGAGTAAGCGGATTCTTGGTTCCTCTGAAGACATAGAATGCGATATTCAACTAGTTAACCCTTTAAATGTGTCGTGAAATTTTTGCGCGTAGGTGCTTTACGATTTCGTTTCGTTTTTTTAATCAAAATTGCCCTCGTGTTGCTTTCAAACGAAATGTAAATATAACTACGGAATACACATTTATCTTCTCATTGGTCTTATTACCATAGATATAAAGGGCAGATTATCGAAAGAACATATAGAATAGTTTTAACTCTTTGAGGCACAGCGGCATTAAAAGTGCCCCACCTTTTTGAGGCATAAATATGCATAGTGGGATATTTTTTGAACCACCTGAACCCATGTGGCACGGTGGGACTAGTTGAGTCCCACCCTATAACAAAAACTTAATTGAATTATTATTATTGTTTATGTTTTTATATTATGTTATTCCTTTATTGATAAAAATAAAACGAATGTGTTCACTTTAAAAAGAAATAAATTTCTGCGCAACATGGATCTTTTTATTTTCTAAAATTCCGTGCCCTCAAAGGGTAAAATGAGTCACTACAACCATTTAACCCTTAAATGCCAAGGTTGCCTTCAAACATACCCAATTTTGTTTTCTAAAATCTTGAGAATTTGATTGAAGCTCTAATGCTTGTTGTGGCCAATAGGATACAAACTGAAAATATTATTAAATCAATTTACAACATATAGATGGAAGCCTGAGTGTTGATAAAAATATAAAAATAAATTGATGTTTTTCATTTGACGCTGCATCTTTTTTTGATTTGTTTGTTCGCTTGAGAATACCATATTTTATTCGACAAAGTTGAGGAAAATCCTTATCTTCAATATTAGTTCTTGAAATTAATCTTTTATAAAATTTTAACAAGCACATTTTTTTCTCAACTAAAACCAAGTGTTGTCAGTACGTAACAAACTGTTTCTTAACCATACTTAAAACAAAATAGAACAGAAATAGATAGAAAAAACAAAGTATTTTACAAACGTTTTATTCAAGGAATGAAAGCCGAAAAAGCATTTTAAAATCATTTTTTTAAAAAAAAATCGTTCTTTTTGGAAGTTAAGCAAAAAAGGAATGAGTCTAACTGGAACCGAGGCTTAACCTTCCACATTCAAATGCCAATCGCAAACATCCCCGTGCCATGTGTTCATGTCAGAAATTATCGTCTTCGTGGGGGAAAAGCTTTTCCTAATCACGATTTCTGAAATAATCTCCGATTCCCACGTTTTTCTCTACTTAGTTACACAACATCCTCCGGACGCTGCAGAGAGAGGATTAGAGCGGCCGATCGAGGACTAACTACTCGAGGAGGATCAATACGAGGACCACTGATTTTCGAGGATTAGACGGCTGCCGGAGAAGTTCGCAGGGAAAATCAAAAAATATCTCTCCGGCCTGCCGTCTGGCTCCGCTTTTTTGCTTTTTGCGATGAAAAAGATGGTCAATGTTTCACTTGGAGATTATGAGGTCGTACTTAGGGTGCGAGGCCTTCCCTGGAAGTTAATCGAATTCGCTGAAGGGAGGAACATCTGGTTGGTCGAGGAGGATATTGCTACAAAAATCGTTCTGTGGGTGTATGGTGTATAAAGTCCAACACGCAGGATAATAGACAATGAAGGTTTATTCACAAATATGCAGGGAAATACGGCACAGGTAACAGGAAACAATAGATCTTGCACAGAGTAGCAACGTAAACAGACAACAATTCACGGGTAATAAAAGTTCAGCACTTTGAGAGATTTAGCAACTCAAACAGTCGGCAAATGACTAATAACGACAATAATAGCACTTTCAATAGCGCTCAGCTCACCAGATTTCTAGCTCGCACTGCTGACGAAACTCTAAAATCGTTCCAGTCGATCAACACCCTTTTCTGATCCAAGCGCGGTCCTTATATACTCTCCCGACAGGACGTGACGTCACATGGAGTTTTCTCGTACATTCAAGCGTCTTTTCTTTCCTAATAGAGATATCGAGAAAAGGGTCGCATTTTCTGGAATCATCGATTTGTCGCCACGGTCACAAATTTGTCGCCAAGGTTGGGAGCCCAGGCCCGGCCATAAACTCTCTTCCCAAACATAAGACTAGTGAGGAAAGAATGCGGCATTACACTTTGCAACAATATGCAATGGCGGAGAGTCGGGGGGGAGGCGCCCCCACCTTTTTTGGGGGAAAAATTAAATTTTATTTCATTTTAGCTGCCTAAAACTAGGAATTAAAAAAAAAGAAACAGTGTTCGGGAAAAACTCGCAAATTTTTAAACTAAAATTTTCAATTTTATTGTCTACCTCCTATACTCCCGGATCTTTTAGATGCGTATAAATTTTTCCCCCTCACTTTCCCACCCAATCGCTGCCACTGAGGATATGGAGGGAATTAAATATTTTCGTTCAGTTTGCAGTGGCGTAGCGACAGAGGGGCAAGGAGTGTGGCGTTAAGCCTAAGATCCTATTTATGCATGTTCTTTTCAAGAGTTCAAATGAATAATTCCTTTGCATTTTTCAATTATTTATTTCACATTGACGAATAGGACATAAACATATTCACGAACAAGCATTTCACACAACAGAACACTTAGAATAATCTTAATATAAATAAAAGTCATTGTGGCTATGTTCCACATCTCCTCCTAAACCAATGGACTGTTTTCAACCAAATTTTGCACACTTATTATTCAAGACAAGGGGAAGACACTTACGAACTTTTCAAAGTCCAAAAGTTAATTAAACAATCACTTAATTAGAAGTTAACCGAAACCGTTTTTCCACCGTAACTTCGGAGCAAATTGTCCGACCAAAAATATTTTTATACCATCTTAAAGTTCAAACTTTTACCTATTACTATGATACTAATTTTATATATGTGACATTTTTCCTTCAATTTTTATTAAATTTTTAAAGTATAATGATTGTTAATTACGCGCAGACGATTTTGAAATAACGCAAATTTGCAGCTACTTCGTTGCTAGGCAATGGTTAGACTTTGAACTAATTTACCTTTATTTCTGAAATTTTTGCTTATTTTTATAAATACGTTTTATATAAGAAGAGAGTCAACCGTCAACTTTTAAAAGCCTCAAATCTAATTAAAATTTCAGTTAATTTCCAATTAAGCAAGATTTTGGCATTTTCCGTGATATTCTTCGAAAATATGTATTATGTCAGAAAAACTATTTTTACACATAATAAAAGTTTAAAAAATTAACTGTTCATGACGTAACTTTCCTTTTCGTTCAATTCGCTGCCCTCATTTTAATAATTTTTCAAAAATTAAATTGTGTATGAAATTTACAATTTATAACACTTATTTTTATTAGTGAAGAGCAAGAACACATACGAACTGTTGCTAGATCACATTAGAAGAATTTTGGATGAAGACGAATTTTATTTTCATTTTATTCATAGTTATTCTAACCCTTTTTCTTAATGAAAAATTTACTACGTAATTGTCCCAAAACGTCCGTTAAAATCTTTCTTATACTGCCAGATTTATGAACAAAATTTGAAGTACCTATGCAATAAATACTAATAACTTATGGTGAAAATTAACTATCGGAGGTTTTCTCAAATCGTCTGGTTCAACTGATATTCTCATTTTAATTAAAAAGCATTTCAGGCGATAAAAGAATTTTGGGTATTGTAATTTTCTATACAAAAGTAGTTTTTTACATCAAAAATATTAGACATGAAAGTATTTTAATCCCGAGCAAAGCTGGGCATAACAGCTAGTGACATTTGAACCAGGAGACAACCAATTCCATTCTTTGGACCTCACTCAACCGTGTTTTTCCCCAATCTAATTGAATTCCCCGTCGAATAGGGAAGGCGCATGCTAATAATTTCCCTTTTTAGGGATTACTGTGGCCCAAGTTGCCACAGGGGATATGGATGCCCCGTGTGCAAGTTTTAGGGGGCGCCATAGTGTCAAAGTATTACTGCGTTTATGTCATTATTTAAAGCAAAATACGATGAGAGGCGTAAAAATAATACCGTGGCCACGGCGCAATTTGCGTTTGATAAGCCACTGATGATTACTAGGATATAAAAATATTATTCCTCGGGCGCCACTTACCCTTGTTACGCCACTGGCCATGTTGAAAAATGTCAATGTTTTTATGTCACTTTTTAAAGTCAAATATGATGAGGGGCAAAATAAATAATCTACCTTGGGCGTCGTTTACACAAGCTAAGCCACTGAGGATGGTGGGTTGTGAAAAAATCATATTATGACCCGGACGCCATTTACCCTTGCTACGCCACTGGCCATGTTGAAAATTGTCAATGCTTTCATGTCACTTTTTAAAGTCAAATATGGTGAGGGGTTTTCCTACGCCACTGGACATGGTGACAAAACATTAAGGCGTTTATATCACTTTTTAAAGTCAAATACTACTACACCACTGTCAGTTTGGTTAATTATTATATTTTGCTGCAGAATAGTTCTACATATGCAATTTAAACACAAGCGTCCATAAAATTCGTGCTGTGACACACTGGAGTCAAGTTTCTGCTACACAAATGCGCACAGCACTCGCAATCTCGATACACCACTGTAAGTTTTGTTAATTATTATATTTTGCTGCTACATACGCATTTTAAACACAGGCGCCCATAAAATTCATTTTGTGACATACTTCAGTTAAGTTTCTACTACGCAAATCCACATAGCCATTGAATCAAGGACAAATATTTAAAGACAAAATATGTACCGTTCCCATTAATATGTTCAATGTATTTAAAGGTTAGGTACACACAGAATATATTTCTCATGGCTGAGTACACAATGTACATACGTCTGGTCAGAATCTTTGCCAGAAACAATCTGAGGTTTCGGCATCCAATCACAATTGTGGTTAGAAAACCTCTCAGAATTCCCTAGCACATTTTCACCAACCACATTCAGTCATTTGACGCCATTCCATATATGGACCGCATCTGCAAAACACCTGGGAAGGCAATTAGAATACTTTTCTCGCCTGCGGGGCTCCGCTGAATGAATACGTTACAGTGTGTAATTTGAAATAGTTGTGCTTTGCACAAATAATTTCTTCATAGGAATTATTTCTATCACATTTAACTTACAAAAACTATTTAATATTGCACGAGAACATTTCAGGAACCCAGTAATTAATATATTCCTCATATTTACAAAGATTTATTTCCATTTGTAAAATTTTTTGTCTATGTCTAAAATGATTTGTTTGCAAATGTTTCTTGACAATGGAACAATTTTTGTTATTGTTAATCCTTGACTCAAAAAAAAAATCAAACATATATGCTTATTGTTCGATTAAAAAACCACATCTATCACTTTTGGAAGAGGGATGTTAAGCAGTGAGCAAGAAAAGCGCTTTTTAAATACTGAAACATAAATATCCATACATATAAAAAATAATTTGTAATATGTTTTAAACGTTCAAAAATGTACAGCCTATAATAATTGAAAATATTGTTACGAATCTGAAATGCTATTTTCTTGCTACGTTAGTCCTATGGCAGAAAAGAGAGTTTCACTGGAGTTCAAGCCAAGGAACCCTGACCTTGACGACAAAATGAAGCTTCTATAAAATGCAAGAATTGTGGCCTGATGGAGAAATTTCAAGAGAATTCAACGTCTAGAAAAACTATAAATAGCGAGGAGCTCAAACGAGTGTATCCATCTCTCTGGAGTTTTGTCCGCAGTGCAAGCTGGTGAACTGATAGACACTGAGCGCTATTGAAAATGTCGTTACTGATATTTGTTAGTAATCTGCTGTCTGTTTGTGTTATTAATTAATAAAAGTGCTGTTTAGTTTTGATATTGGTGATAAGTGTTTTTTCTGAAATATTCGTGGAATAAAGAGTCCCTTTTTTACTACCCTGCTTGTTGGACAACACTCGCGTATACCCACAGGGCGATTTTTGTAACAATATAATGCTTCTTTATTACCAAGTAAAAAGGAAGCATCTCCTTCTCCGTCCGTTTCTGAAAACAAGCAGTGAACGAGATGTCAACCTTCCCCTTTATCATGAATCTTTGACTCACGGACTTGGCTCGATACTAACTAAACTAAGTAGGATTAGCATCAGCATCATAACCTTCAGATACGAAATTTTTCAAAAAATCAACTCTTTAACTCTCTAGACAATTTGTATATTCATTCACTGACGATGATTCATTACGTGAGGATACTTTTATACTTTAATTGTTCGAAAAGTCCCCAGTCGCTGTAGGTAGTGGATCGATGGTCGATCATTATCTCTTCCCCGTGGAAGCATATGAATAGCAAAAGACATGTCAGGATGGCAGAGGATGTTGATGGAAGGAGGTTGAAGGGGATTAATGAGAGTTTTCCGAAAAAAGATTGGCCATTAGCAGGACAATTTGTCATGAGGGAGACACGTATTAAATCAATTAGGTCCGCGAAGTTAATTTTGCTCCAGGACACTTAGAGAACACTAGGATTTTTTTCTTCCGATTTTGCATATTTTGGAGATTTTTTCCAGAGTGATCGTTCTGGAGTACTCCTGGAAAGTCTACTAAAGTTAAGTGCTTTCTAATTAGTTGATTAAAGCTATCTCACTTAATGTAGTCGTTCGTATTTTAATATTATGTCGCACGCTTTCATTAAATTAACTTACTGCAATCTTTTTTTTTTAATCTTTAGAGAGAAAGGATTGTTCAACATCGATTCAGAGAACTTATCATAAAGAATGAATATTTTATTGTGTTATTGGAATTCAGACTTTTAATAAATGTTTACTAACCATCTGGATCAGGGAAACGTAGAGAGCGTGTGCAATTATTCCATATTATTTGGCGGGTATCGCTTTCATATCGTTGTTTATAAATAGTTATTCATTTAATTTCAAAAGTGTAAATTTATTCAAAAGTGCTGCAGGATGCTCCAGACTTCATGACCCAAACATTATGTGACGATAGAGCACATTGAATCAGGGGCGTAGCGACCGGGAGTTGGGGGGGGGGGGGCTAGATGTGGAGGCTCCTGACGTTAACGACTGTAACTGCGGGAACTGATCTTTGGCTACTTTATAAGAGAGCAGAAAGAACTATGAAACAGTCTCGCTTGCGCACTCACTCCTCGATTGGAGCTGGCACTGTTTGAGGCATCAGCGCAGCATGCTGTTTGTGTCATCAGTACAGCATGTTGTTTGAGCCATCAGTGCAGTATGCCGTTTGAGTCATCACTGCAGCATGCTGTTTGAGCCAGCAGTGCAACATGCTGTTTTAGGCATCAGTGCTGCATGCTGTTTGAGCCATCAGTGCTGCATGCTGTTTGAGGCATCAGCTCAGAATGCTGTTTGTGTCATCAGTACAGCATGTTGTTTGAACCATAACTGCAGCATGCTGTTTGAGCCAGCAGTGCAGCATGCTGTTTGAGGCAATAGTGCAGCGTGAGCCATCATGTGCAGCATGCCGTTTGAGCCATCACTGCAGCATGCTGTTTGAGCCATCAGTGCTGCATGCTGTTTGAGTCACCAGCGCAGCATGCTGTTTGTGTCATCAGTACAGCATGTTGTTTGAGGTCCTAGGTACAGCATGCTGTTTGAGGCATCACCGCAGCATGCTGTTTGTGTCATCAGTACAGCATGTTGTTTGAGCCATCAGTGCAGCATGCAGTTTGAGCCATCATTGCAGCATGCTGTTTGAGCCAGCAGTGCTGCATGCTGTTTCAGACATCAGTGCTGCATGCTGTTTGAGATATCAGTGCTGTATGCTGTTTGAGCCATCAGTGCAGCATGCAGTTTGAGCCATCACTGCAGCATGCTGTTTGAGCCATAAGTGTTTGCTTAATCGTGTTTGCATTTACTGCAATTACTTCAATCATGTTTTAACCTATTTTTAATCGTTAGTTTAAATGAAAGTTTCTCAAGTTCCTTAATAAATGGAAAGATGCAAAATCTGGAGTATTTTCTTGCTTCCATTGCCAATCCTTCTGACTGTGAGTTATTGTGTCAGAGGTTCAATCATTGAACCCTTCGACATAGATACCAGAGGCGCCAGTTTTAGAAGGTGCCATGGAGTCAAACCATTACTGCGTTTATGAAGGGGCCTAAAAATACTACCATGACCCTCGTCACTGATGACGATTGGGGTAAAAAAAATCATATTATTCCTCGGGCGCCATTTACCCTCGCTACGCCCCTGGCTACGCTGGCAAAACGCTAATGCGTTTATACTACTTTTTAACCCTTTAAGACCGAGCCCGTACGATCGTGCGGGTCCGACACTAGCTAGCATTTCTGCTTCCTGTATAGTTGAGTGCAAAAAATAGTGGAAAGCAACGACTGTTCTAGTTACCAGAGTATCAGTAGTATCTATTTTTCGCAAAAGACGGCAGAGATAGTCCATAATTCAATTATAGCCGTGTTCAATCTGCTGGTAACAAAATGCGCACTGAACATTTAAATTATTTATCTGTCGTAATTAGCTAATTATTAATATAATTTTATTTGTTTAGATACCAAGTGTCAATTTAATTTTAAAATAAATGAAAAAATAGAATGAAAAATGAAATTGTGTGATTCCCGACGATACTAGCTTTGATTTCTTTGTAGAGAAGTATGCCCAAATCGTTGTTTCCTGTAGAAGCAATTAAGCTAATAGCACACATTTAAATCTGCAGTTTTCGCTTACGTTTAGCTTTTCATGGACTGCCATTTCCGTCTAAATCGATGGTTCTAAACAACTTCCTTATTGACATTTTTTGAGATAGGAGAGCTAAATACAACATTTTGCCGCTAGAGGCGCTCTGAATGATTTCACTGCTTAACACTTCAACCGGCTGGAACGTAGAAAGTCGCTCTCTGATGACTATTCTAAAACCGGCTTCGTCGCAGAAAGTCGTTCTTCGATTATTTCTCTTAAACCGGCTCCGGCGTAAAAAGTTGCTCTCTGTTTAATACTCGAAAACCGGCCCCAAAACATTTACGTTTACCATTTAGCTACAGAAAGACCGTTTTCAAAGCATTCAGCTGAAATATTTTTGCCGTTCAAAGGGTTAATGCATATTCACTTTCATACTACGTTTAGACACCATTTTTATAACAATAGAAATTAAACGTGAAGAAACTATATACTTTCCGTACGGTATAGAGCAATCAAAATCAGCTAATGATTTTATAACCAAATAGTGAAAATATTCAACGGCAACTGAAAAGTTAACCAAAAGCTGAAACTTTTGGTTTCTTAACCAGTAATAGAGGAACAGAACAAAATGAACATTAATAAAAAAGAACTTCTAGTCACATGTATCTTTTCGCGACGAATGACGGGAAATTAGTGTCATTTAACCACTTAACTGAATAGTTTTCTTTGCTATCTAATAAGATGACCCCTACTGTTTTGGAAAGGGGCTGTCGTTTTCATTCATCTAAGAAGGCATAGGATACTTAAGATGTTTATGGATCCTACATATTTTTTGTGTCAAATTATAAAGCTAATTAATGATTCAATTTTAGTTTATAAGACTAAAATTTAGATAATTCGATGCACGAGTATTCTCGGGCTGTTAAGTTAAGCGGTTAATTCAATAAAAATCACTTTACTAGATCGTATTGAAGATATCAAGAAAAGAATAGGACACAAGCAAAGATGTTGACTTCATCCAGACACATTATTCACTAATATGTGTATATATGACGATTTTTTGAAAATAACATGCACTATATATGTACATTTTCCATTCGCATTCAAAATATCTTGTTGCATGACATGTTGGATATTGCACACATTCTGCAAGCCTTCTAACAGATCATGCCCTCAAGCGTTTTATTTAATGTATTCCATTATCATTTCCTATGATCTCCAAATCTACTTTCCGAGACAATGGTGCAAAGTCTACTTTAACTTTATTCAAAACTTGGTTATTTTATTCAAAATTTGGAAATGTTTATGTCGCTTTTATATGAAATTTCCTGGATTCCATTCTTTTCACCAATTGCAATCATAAATATTTACAGTTATGATAATATTTCCAGCAGAAAATGTCACTGGCGATATATTTACTAGCAAAAACAGTTATAATATCCATTACATATCTGTCGCGCTCTGCTATTGCACTTCTCTAATGCCAAGTGCAATTTTATCTATAATAATTCCTCTGTCCATTTCACAGTGGTAAGGTGCAGACAAAATCACTGTTGTTTTGAAATACCGTTAAGAAAAGATTCACGTTTCTTACTTGTGATCTCGAGTTTTGCTGTAACTTATGCTTCACCAAAAGCAATTTACTGTTGCGGATTAGACAAAAGTGTGAGTGTCTCATGTTTAATTTATTAAATTTGTCGTTAGTTGGCTTTGCGTAACGGAGTGTCTATAGTCAAAAGAATAATGTTCGACTCCAAGTTTAGACACATTACTTGAAACCATAATAAGTTAAAAACTAAAAACCGCATTGATGAATATTTTACCATAAAATATCAATTTAGAAATAATTCATGTTTAAAATCATTCATTTCATTCAAATTAATGATTTTATTAAAATTATCAATCATTGTTCATTTGTATATAAAAAGAATAATGTTCGACTCCAAGTTTAGACCACATTTACTTGAAACCATAATACGTTAAAAACTAAAAAACACATTGTCGAATATTTTTCCATAACCCATTCTTACCCAAATCATTATTTTTTATTAAAAATAACTAAATATCAAAAATATCAATTTAGAAATAATTTTTGTTTAAAATCATTCATTTCATTCAAATTAATGATTTTATTAAAATTATCAATCATTGTTCATTTGTATCTAAAAAGAATAATGTTCGACTCCAAGTTAAAACCACATTTACATGAAACCATAATACGTTAAAAATTAAAAACCGCATTGTTGAATATTCTTCCATAACCCAGTCTTACCCAAATCATTATTTTTTATTAAAACTAACGAAATATTAAAAATATCACTCTAGAAATAATTCATGTTTAAAATCATTCGTTTCATTCAAATTAATAATTTAATTAAATTTATCAATCATTGTTCGTTTGTATCTAAAAAGAATAATGCTCGACTCCAAGTTTAGACCACATTTACTTGAAACCATAATACGTTAAAAACTAAAAACCGTATTGTTGAACATTTTTCCATAACCCAGTCTTACCCAAATCATTATTTTTTATTAGAAACAACTAAATATTAAAAATATAAATTTAGAAATAATTATTGTTTAAAATAATTCATTTCACTCAAATTAATGAATTTATTATAATTATCATTCATTATTCATTTCTATCTAGACCAAGTTGCCATCCAGAAGCACTTAAGTCCAGTATGAGTGCAAATGATGATATGCGCTGACTATTTACACACCAAGAATCCATTTTAATGCGAAGAGAATATTTTATAAATTACATAAATGCCAATATAACAAATATATTTAAATATTGTTGTATAATTTAATTCACATATAAAATATTCAAAGCAAAGATACTTTGAAAATTGCATTGTTATTCCCTCTTAACTATTTTCTAAAATTCCGAATAACAACAAAAAATAATGAATAACTCGTTTGCACTTTTTTTTACTTAAACTTTCCCATCTAAACACATTTCATAAAATTTCCAGTGTGTTATTTTCTGACAGTGAAATAATTAACTAGCAGATGACGAATTACTTTTAGAAAGTCAAAAAAGTTGAAAGAAAACAAAAAATAAAGCTTTAAACCTCAAATTTTTTTCTCTTCATACTGTGATAAAAGGTAAAAATAAAAATTAATGTATCAATGATAAATATGTGTTGAAAGTACTCAAATGTCTAAGAAAGTAAATTTTTTTCAGCTATGCTCTCACTTTCATCATTTTAAATCCCAGCTTTGAAAAAAAGAGAATGACAGGTTTGCTTCGGCCTTTCAAATGAAAGAAGAGAGAAAAAAAAGTAAAGATAATCTTCTCAAAGAGGTCATCAAGAAAGCTGACAACTAGAGTAAAAGTTAAAAGATGGTAATACCTTAGAAAGCATCAATGTCAACGGTTAAGTGCGGGGTTTAGATACATTTTGCGGTGAATACACGGATTTCATCGGTAATATTTGAACACTTTCTTAAGTTCAAAGGTTTTAATATTTCTTTTTACATTTAATCATCGAGAATTCAGTTTAAAAAA
>BGPR01034524.1:0-16435 GCA_013235015.1 Araneus ventricosus
ATAATGGTAAAATTTCATTTGAATATATTAAAAACTTTTTAAGAAATGAAATTTCTCGCAATATAAAAAAATTAATATTATTTTTATTGTTGGAATAGCTGACATTTCAACTATTAGTTTGTTACTTTACAGAAATATAACGATTTTTAGTAGCCGGAAGAGATGGATTTCAACAGTTGTTGGTATATTCTCTTTTTAATTAATTTCTTTTGATGCAGTAACTCCGAATACAAAAGTCCATGGTGTCTTATTCCGGCCATTTCAAAAGCGTATTAGGTTCAAGTACTGGCCGGCACGTCTCCTCCCCCCCCCCACTTACCCCTTATCCCGGGACAGAGGAATGGTAATCTGAGCCCGGGGTTGCTGCTATTCACCCTCCGGATTTCGGAGATAAGATTCCTGTGGTTTCTCTGAAGGCGATCGGCCAGATTGTTATCTGTAACAAGAGTGCACCTCTCTCCTCCTCTAGTGCCTGTACCTATATTGTAAAATCATTTCATTCGTTTTAGCTTCCAAGGGTTCTTTCTAGCTGTGCAAGTTGACGTAAATCCGTCAATTCTCAAAAGAATCATAACTTTCCAGGGGATCAGTCCCGTTTCTAAAGGCGAAGTCGCTATCGTGTCACTTAATTTATGTTATCTCCCACCTCATAATACCTTCAATCATTTTGTAAACCAAAGTATTTATAATTGAACATTACCGCAACTTCTTTATGTAAAAAAAAAAAAATAAATAATCGTAGATAGAAGAAAACTTTACTAACAAGTTTCATCAATTTATCATTAAAATTCCGAAGGTAAAGCGAATGTCGATTATAGACTTAATTTTCTTGAAAAAGACGTCGCCTCATATTCTATGAAATACAAAATTCAGGCAGAGTCTATTTCTACACATCACACGTGTACAAGATGTTTATAGGAAAATAAAATTTGAAAATGTATTTATAACAAAACAATATGAAAAGCAACCGCTCATTATTAAATTACATGTATTATACTTATTCCGCTTAATATAATATTAAATTAAAATGGCACTCTTCTTGTTTTCTAACTAGCAAATTGATCAATAATGCCATTAAATTTTTTATGACACATCTTTCTTTATTAAACCTCAATTACTCAATCTCTGTAAGCACATCGATTATCTAAAGTAAGATTTAATTATATTTAGTTTATAGAAGTTTCTTTCGCCTGTTGAATCTGCGACTGGCAGGGTTAAGTACATTCTTAAAGCCGCGGAAAAGTTGGGAAATTATGAATTTCAATTTTATTTGCTATAATAAATTTCAAATTTTTTAAACGTGCATTAATATCATCATTAATGATTTTGAACATCATTAATTTATAATACAAGTCCTCACCATTATCAACCCTAGATATTGAATCGCCATTAGAAACTTTTAAAAAATCTTTTGCGGATTTTTAAGTCATTTTCGGACATATCCCTGAATTTATTTAGACTTTAATTAACGTGTTACCTTCTTTTAAGGAGTTAAATGTTTCTTAAATAGAATTCAAAGCAGTACCCACAGTTGTATGTAAAATTCAACTTTAAATAATGATTTTGGTTCTTCAGTCTGCTCATCTGTGCATTCATAATCGAAAAGACGAGTGTTCTTTTTATGCCTTTTTAAGGGAAATTCCACTTTAATTAGTCGCTAATGCTCAGACATCACTAAAATATTTGAATAAGGCTGCATGAAATATAGAAGTATTTAGGATATTGAATTGCCTTTCAGAGATAACCGTCTTAAAACCTGTTAATAGATCTTCCAAAATATGAATAAAAATGTTTGAAACAAGATGAAACCACAGCAACAAACTAAAATATCAACTACAGAAAACAATTTTATAGTAATGCTAACTAATATGCTGGGAATATATTACGGGTTTCAAGAAAGAATTAAATTACAAAATAAATTAGTCATTTTATGTTCCATACAGTTCTCATTATTTAAATTTGATTTGAGGTGATAGGCAGAAGACATTTATTTAGAAATCATATAACAAAACAATGGGAAAAGATAACATAACATTGAAAGTTGTCAAAAGCATTGAATTTATATAGGTCTAGTGATATAGTTTATATAGTCTTTCGTGAATCAAGTACATCTTTATGTTAGGAAAGTAAAGTGTTGGATAAATTTCGTCTCATTGTTTTATTCAAAATTACTAAATCCATAATTATAAACTCTGATGTGCCATGAAAATATCATCTTATAATCTAAGCATCCTTCTTCTGAATCTATATATTAATACGTGAAGAAAAAACTTTGTACCCCTTTTTAAGCACATTGAGCGCATGGAGGAGTGTGAGATTTGGCATAGTTAAAGTTCATATGGAGAAGGAGTGCAGAAAGATAAAATTTATGTAAAATATGTGTTACAAATACATTAAATTAAATAAAATAAAACATTCATTGTACATACGCATACACTGTAAAAAAATTAGCGTAGTAAATGCGGAGGGGATGATTTGTAATTTATTTAATCCCCCCCACAATGAAATCCACTTCAAGAGGGAGTTTATTTAGATTATTTATCAAAAAAACTCTTCGGAGTGTGTGAAATACAAAATGCGGATGATTTAAATCTGTCGATGTCAAATGCATATTAGTCTGTGGTCAAACAATCGCACAGAGTAGAGATTGTCTCTAAGGAATTTATATATAGTATGCATTACTAATACATTCAATTAAATTAAATAAAACATACATTGTTTACGTTCATACTGAATGTCAAATACATAAAAGTTTGTGGTCAACAGTCGGACAACATTTATTTTTTAACCGCCCGGTTTTTTTGTTTCACTAAAAAATATATAAAAAAATTACGAAACAAGTGTTCTTTATTTCATTTTTTGTATGAATTTTTTAGTTAAATTTTATATAATTTGAAAAAGATACGCAAATTAACTGCGTAGCCTTGGCAAAACCTGGCCAATATAGCAATAAAAAAATCCCAAGGAAATGTCAGAAAACGCATAATTGTTTTTTAAATATGACTCATTCTTATTATTCGTATTTTTAAAATAATTCGAAAATTAATGCATTATGATGCATATTTGCACACGCTCACAGCTGTCGTATAGAACAAAATTCAAAAAAATTATATGCAATGATTATAGAGGTATACTCTTTGACAAAAGAACTTCAATAACGTTCAAACTTAAAAATTTAATGAACTTCGACCGCTTGACGACCTCTAATTTTAATAAATGGACAATGTTGCAGATTATTTTATTAATTTTTTTAATATTCCTTTCTAAATTTCAAAAATAATTTGCAGTGGAATCGTGAAGTTTCTTCGACTTTAATAAAAGTGCATCACATCAAAAATAAATTTGACTCTAATCAATATAACTGAAAAATTTAAATTACAATAAAAAGTTAATTTTTTGTGAAGTTACTCACAAAACTGTTTTAATAGATAAAAAAGTGTGAAATATTTTCCGTAAATATTTAAGATTGCAAATTTTTCATGTGTTTAAGGATACAGTGTTGCAAGTGTCCAATAAGAATTTCATGAAAAGTATAGCTCTAAAAAGTAAAGATTTTAATTCAATCTGAATTAAACTCTTAAAAATTTTTAGGATATTTTTAGATTTTTAATGTAGGGTAAGAATTTTAACACTTTTATATGCAATTTTAAAAATAAATAAATAACGGGGTTTTTTTTTTTCGTTTTGTGGAATACTATTGTAACGTGAAAACAATTTTCAAAATTTTTATGCCGAAGGTGCATGCCGAAGAATTGATTGTAATTTTTTTTGGATGCAAAAAATAAAAAAAAACATAGTATAATTTTGCAATAAATTTTGAAAACCAACATGCGCCTTTATGATTGCAGCTCGTAAGATCATTGTTTAAAATTGATTTTCAAAAATTTATTAAAATTAAAAAAAAAAGTCGCATGTCAATAAAATTCGTATTACCGAAAGGTGTACTTTGAATTGTAAAGGGTGTGAAAATGTTTTTTGTGCGATATTATGATCCGAGGTTATTGAGGGAAAAATTATTATTTCTTTTAATTTTAGTTAATTAAAAATTTGATTAAAGTGTTGAAAAGCCCTCGCTCAATGAGCACCTAATGAGTAACGCCCTCAGAATTTGGTAGCTCTAGCCCAACGGTCTTACATCTTGCAGTTTATAGAAAGAATGCCAGCCGAACTAATATATAGAAATTTTTTTTGAATTGGTAGAACATAAAAGAAATAAAATTGGAATCATTAAGAAGACATAATACAGATCTAAATATGAAAAATCTAAAAAAATTGAGGATAATTTACTACGTTTTTATTAACTCGCTTTCTTGTCTGTCTGTCTGTTCGGTACAAATTTTGCAATGAATTTTAAACTAATTTCCCGATGAGCTAGAAACTTGAAACTAAACATAGCCAGAACTAGATGACAATGCAATATTAATTCGCTTTCTTGTCTGTCTGTCATTTCATATTTTGCATGACGCATGCGCAGTACGCTTTTCATTATATCTCGAAAACTATTAACATTACAGACTTGGTTCTTTGGTATATGGATGGCCCATGGGATCATCGAAGCACCCCCATATTTTATCCATATCTTGGCGCATGCGCAGTACGTTTTTAATTATATATCGAAGGTCTCTGCGTCACGTAACTTAATTTTTCAGGAAAATAACAATTTTCTATTTATGATCAGGTGAAGAGAAACTGAAATAAACCTGAAATTTACCGCATGTCTCCGTCATAATCTCATCAAGATGTTTAAAATCAATTGCAAAATTTCACATACACAAGACTAAAAAGCAGAAAATAATTATTTAAATAAAATAAAATTTTTAATATACTACGTTTTTAAAACGGACTAAAAAGTATAAAATAATTCCTTCTAGCCCCATACAAATTTATAACCCCATACAGATTTAAAACGAAAAACGTGGGCGCATGCAATATTTAATAGTATGGAGTGTAGTGTCGTTGAGAAAACTCATACAATAGTTCATATCATTTCCATTGCAATAAAATTGTTAGTGACTGAAATAAACTATTTATGCATCAATTATCTATTGCATGCGCCCCACGTTTTTCGTTTTAAATCTGTATGGGGCTAGAAGAAATTATTTTATACTTTTTAGTCCGTTTTAAAAACGTGGTGTATTAAAATTTTTATTTTATTTAAATAATTATTTTACATTGTATTTTTAAGAAAGGAAAAGAATGCGACTTTTAATTAAACAATGAAATTGGTATGATTTTCCTTATATTTATCTGAAAATATTGTTGGAAAATAATATTTAAAAATATTTTTAAAAGTTTGTTGAAATAAAAAATTGCACAATCCGAATAAACATTCAACAGATGAACAAAATGTAAAAAAAGCAATGGAAAAAAAATGCCGAGAGTTCTAATAGGGCAAAAATATATATATAAACAAATGTGAGGTGATGAATAAATAATATAAAACACAAACGCAATTAATGCTGTAATTCTAGGAGTGTTGTGGAAAAATATCAATGTCAAATTTAAATGGGAAGTATATTTGCTAGTGGATGGTGGATATATATAATTTTAAAATGATGCGAAAATCATTTTTGTACGATAACATTTTCCGAAGTTATCGCAGAAAAACGCCAACATTTTGTTTCATTTATAACTAATTGAAGTTTTTTTTATTTCCTTAAATATCGCTTTTAGGCACACCCTTCAAAGTATGTTAATGCAGCGCTGTAGAGCGCCTACAAGAACACAACACACATATTTGTATTTGTAAATAGTAGAGTTATATATAGCCAAAATAAGCATTTGATTGAGTTAGTCCACAGCATCAACAAACTATGCACGTATTTTCTTTCATTAAACTCGTCAGAAGCAACCTATCATTTTTGCGACAAACTGTATCTTAAACCAGAAATACGATTTAAAAAATATTTATTTAAATTTTGCACCAAAAATATTTTTATTGCTTTTAACTGCTCAAAACTTTTTCATTTAAATAAAAAAATTATTAATGAAATAAATCAGATTAATTTCTGAAAGAGTGTAAAAATTGAATTCGCAGAGGAAAGAAGGCTTCACTGAAATTCCTGGCGCTATATGCTAGGACTTTTAGAAAACTTGGAGTGGAAAGGAAGAGAGTTTCACCAAGAAAGCGCGTACTTGCCAAATCTAGTTAAACCTACATTGGCCGAATAGTTGAACAAGCATAGTTTCTGTTAGCGTCTCTAGACGGCGATACCTTCTATCGCCATCTACAGGCGCTAACAGGAACCATACTTGTTCCGGATCAGGTTAGAGGGGGTAGGAAATGTGTCCTCCGGTTAACGCTACCCCTAGGGCATAGCCAAGCATCTATATGGACGAGTTTCCTGGTTTGTTTATTTTGGATTCATAGACCTTTTTCCGGTAACCTTCCGAGCTAAGCAATCGCCAAATCTATTTGGCAACTGTATCAAGCGCCAAGTTCGAATCAGTTCTTTCTTTAGTAAACGAAACGTTGGATTCCGTGTTCTTTGACTTTGTGCAATTGAAAAAAGCTCTTAAAGCATTAAAATTCGAAATTGAACTATTGTAATTAGTTAAATCGTTTGGTTTAGAATTTAACCGCCAGTGGTTATCCAAATCATATGGTTAAAAATTTAACCGCCAAATAAATCTTGGATGTCGATAAAAGGAGCGATAAAAAATAATTTTTTTAACCCTTCAACTAAATTAGGCTCTTATTTTAAGTAAACATGGAAAGCTACAACAATAAAAATATTAAATTCAATATTTTAAAAGTCTTCTTAAGGCCTAGTGTCATGTATCTGGCAACACCATATAGTTTTGAAGTGAAAGAAAGAGATGCAGACATGTGCCATGCTCTCTTAAGCCTTCACGTTGTTAACTTTTTTATGCTCCATCTAAATAAATACTGATTTATATCACATCAATGGTGATGTTCTTTATCATTAAACATTGATACATAATGATACACCCCATGGGCTTCACATTCACCTCATTAAAAAGCTCCTCTTTAAACATTAAGGTGGTCGTGTAAAGCTTGTAATTCACCAAAATCATATCAGTACCTCTAATATGTATTGTTGAGGTTCAGAATTTTGTCAGAATGGTCTGACATATCACTATAATTAATGTGTGAAACTCCAAAATTCTCGAAATGCTCTTAATATTTCTTAAAAATCAAAAAACCCAAAATATTCATTAAATTTCGTTAATTTCTTTTAGTACGTAACGGTGAAGATAGATGGCGCCCAAAGTGCCGGTCAGATATGCTCTTGGACTCTTTCATAGTAATAAAAGCTAATTTTGTTCATTTTTGAAGAAAATAAATATACATGAAGAGTTTTAATATTAGTTTCTCAACAGTTAACGATTCTTTTTACTGAAAAAACGGCTAATTTTTTTGAAAACCGATATTTTGTCCTGTGCGTTTAGTAATTCGGCAACCCTATGCGGATAACCTTTGAATACAACGGGTCTGCCACGATAATGCAAAAGCTGACGGAAGTGACGTAGTGAATGTATACACTTCTGGGTTGCTATTTTGGCATTTATCTCAAATTCTTGGTTTTTGGCGATTTTTAAAATAAAAAAATAAATCTGTTGGCTGGTGAATTGGCGACTAAGACTCGTAGTTTCCGTACGGCGTCCAAGTAATTGTTTTTGGAAACTGTTGAGCTGTTGTATACAACAGATCCGTGCCCTTAAATTTTTTGCTGAAGAAAAGAAAAAAATGGGGAGTGTTCGGAACGTATGGATGGTCTGGATGTCGCCAATTTGTTTACATCCGGCATCGCCAAACCACCTCCTTACTGCTAATCGGCGCACAGCTCTCACTGATAAACCCTGCGTGAAGGAGAATGCGCAGTAGCGTATTCTTCATGGCGTATTGATACAAGCATTTGCTTTGTGATGTATCACTCCGCGCTCCGTACGAACAAGCAAACAGTTTTTACCTTTGAAACTCTGCTTCTAAAACTGGGTCTCGGCCCTAAGAGAAAACTAAAAAAAACTGTAAGAAATAATATATAAAATAAATATAAACAAATAAATACAATAAACCAGGAGGTAAAAGGGGAAAGACGCTCTCATGCAGGATTTATTTATTTAAATATACTGAATTTTAATTTATGATTTTCGCTTTATCTGTAGCAAAAGTAAGTTAAAGTGACCAGATTTTCTGAATTTCAAGAGGGGATGCTTAACACATTTTGAAAAGGGAGTACAAAGATGCAATAATAAGCAGTAAAAAATAGATAATTAAAAAATATGCAAGCATCAGGCAGAGATAAAAAACACTATTAACTTACTATCATTTATTACTTTTCTTTTTAAACTGATTTGTTGTATCCCTTAATAATTTCTATTAACTGCACATTTTTTCAATGGGTCTTCCTTCGTTACTAAAGGAATCTATATAATTCTGTGCAATTTTGAATAAAAATCATTAACAGAACTTTCAGTAATTTCATGTCTTCGTAGTAGCCTCGAGAACTAAGGCAATGGATAGAACTTTGTTTTATAAGCATATTGCAATTTGTTTACTTGGGCTCTCATATAAGCGTTGTTTAAATAATAAGAAATTTATTGTCCTTCTCCTTCCATTCATCAACAGACCCTAACCAAATCATTATCCTTAACAGAATAAAATAAACTACAATACATGATTTATCCAAAAAAATATTCACTAAGCGATTCTTCAAACATGAAGGTCTGGTGAATCTTCTCCTCATGTTTAATTTCTATTATTGCACGTGTGTACCTCTTTAAATACTTTTTTTTTTTTTTCAAATCACACACACATCGTATCACACTCATTCACTGAAAAATGCTTTATCTTTTACTGAAGATAATAAACTATAATACATAATTTATCCTAAAAAAATAAATATTATTGGAAGTATACTAAACGATTCTTAAAACACGAAGAACAGATGAATCTTTTCTATGCGCTCAACTTCTATTATTGGATGTGTAAATTTCTTAAATACTTTTTCCGAATCACACACAAACACATAAAAATGAGCAAAAGCTTCATGCTCAACCAAACAAAGGTGACCATATTCTGGGTATAGTAAAAAAGCTGGGAAAGGAATTCTTCTAAAAACTGAATCTAATAAATATTTTTTAAAGTAAACTGCTAACTTTTAAATAAAATTTTCAATCCTCCTGGTAGTAAACAAGATTTAATGATCCCGGCGCAGCGCAGCAGACTCGATCGGTGAGACTGGCCGAACTCTTCTGACAAGATTCCCGCCAATTGGATGACATTGATTTATTTACGCCCTTAGGGTGTCCATGTGGAAGGAACCTCCTCAATGAAAGAAACATGGGGAGGAGGAATGCTTATGACCCTATTTCCTGTTAGAGTAGAGCGCGGGGAGAGAAACCTTCAATTCTTTTCCTGGCCGTGGTTTTTCGAGGAAAAGAAGGGGAATTTAGTTCTTGACATTTTTTCTTGAAAAACTTCGTGCATAAGAAACATAGTGAATGACGTTAGCATATTAAATGAAATAAATTCTGACAAAATAAACTTTTCTTAAGTTTGGATTAGTAATTTTTTATTATTATTCTTATTTAAGATAGTTGTTTATTGCAGTATTTACTACATATTTAACATAAAACTCTAATAATAAAATAATATGTTTAGAAGTAATAAATTTTTGTATTTAGAGAATTTAAAATGTCACATATTTTAATCTAATATGTTAATGTCTAAGTCATTATTAAAGCTTTCCTCTGCTTCTATAAAAATGATGGACGAAATAATTGAAAACGAAATAGTCAGTGAATTTTATTTTTCATGGAGTAAATAGAGGTAATGCAGTGACATTGATACACTTTATTTTGGAAAGCTAAGAAATGATTTCACTAACGGTAATAATTAGAATTAATACGCTATATTTATGCATTCGTTAATCTTATATAGGATTTCAGTCAAGTTTTGGTCATAATGACATAATAAAATAATTAGAACATTTTTTTCCCAACATGGATTTGCACCAATCTGCCCCATACTAGAGATACATTGATACACGCTTGGGGCGTATCGATTCTTTCACAGAAATATCGAAAATAATGATTAATAGGTGTGAGATCAAAACAAAATTTGGTTTATCAAAAAATTTTATATTCCAAGTCAAGGTTTAAAACTTTAACAAAGTAACAAACTTTTATTTTAATCAAAATTCAACATTTTTGATGAGATTAGAAAAATGAAACAATAATGCATCAGAAAATAATTTATCTCTACAAATAATAAAGGAGAATGTGTGTGTTAAAAAAATATTTTTGAGGGAGGGAATGTGTACCCCGAAGCCGCTTTTTTAATTTTAATTAATTAAAAATTATGGAAAATTTTCGCGTTCTTCCATCATAATTTAGGAAAATAATATAGCATAAAAATAATTTTTACATATCTGAAAGTGCAAAAATATTATCTTTTCGATGATATTAATTAAGTTGCTGTACAATTTTTTCCCCAATTTTAACAAAATTTATACGAAAATATTTTAAACTTAATTTACAACAATACTTTTCATTTTTGCAATGAAATTCAAACCGTTTTCATGGTTTAAGCAAATACTTAATTGCGTGTTTCTCTTAGATAGTTCATTTTTATGTTTTTCTATTACTGAAGATGCTATTGCAAAATAGTTGCTGTTAAGGGACGTTGATACGCAGAGAAGACGCGTATCAATTGTATCAATCTGCCCCAAGAGCCCATTTTATTTAAAACAAGTGGTCACGCATAAACAACGCTAAACAACTATAAAACTTAATATAGTTCAGAAAAATATGTTTTTTTTTTTTCCCTATCCTGTAGATTCCCTGACAGAGAAACGTAATTTGTTCAAGAAATCACGCAACACGTACTTAGAATAAAAATCACTTAGACGAGAAGATTAATGGTCTGATTAATTTGTAAATTAACTTTTGACTAAGCATGGTCGAAAAACTTACGGACTATATCAATGTTCCCGCGTATCAATCTACCCTAATTCCCCCCACGATTTTTTTTAAATTATCTACTTCTAAGACTACTTATGAGACCTACATTCTTTGAATAACTTTTATCCGATTCAACAAAAATAGTTATTATAGTAAAAATTATGTTTTTTATTTAATAACAAAAACAGAGATGATGCCTAGAATTTTTAATAAAATGCTTAAGCGTCTGAACTAAGACCTTAAGTTTTTGAAAATGTTATGGAAATTATTCTCACAAAGAATTTCTTGACCTTTACAAAAAGAGTTATTATTTTACAGAGTATATATACACATATAGTTCGTTAATATATCTATTTTTTAAATTATTCGCTGTGAAGAGTTCCACTTCAAATTCCGGCAAAATGTTATAAATATTAAACAAAGGTAAATAACCGAAATCTTCAAAATTCACGCAATTATAAAAGATCATATACAAATAATTATTTCAGAATTTTGAATAAAATTCTATTTTTTTTTTTTTCAGACTAGATTTTCATAATTACATATTGCGAAGTGCGAGATTCTTAGTCTAATAGAAGAAATTCATTTTAGGAATGACGTTATTTAATTGTGATCATAACTTCCTATAGATAGAATATATAGATAGATAGAATTTGAGTCTAGAAATCATTAAGAGGCCGTGTAATTACATAGTACTGAACTTAGTGTTGATAACGTAAGAATAAGCAGATTTATTGAAACGAAAAATACTCTTTTTCTTTTGTTTCTGTTAATGTTTCAATATTAGGAGATTGAATGATGACATAGAGTGGCGATAAATAAATCGGATCATTTGTAGCTTTGAAACCATCAATCAATTGTATTTTCGTTAAAAAATTTTTTAATTCTGACGGTAAATATTCCATCTGCTATTGTATCCCTTCATAAATAAATTTAAAAAACTATTTAAGGCAGTCCAGAAAGATATTTCAATAATTTCTGAAAAATAATTTTGAGTCACTGTTTTTACTTTTTAATACTTTGTATGAAAAATCATTTAACGCAGTCATATAAAAAAAAGTATCCATAATTTGTAGAGATCCTGTTTGCGACTCAGCCAGAACTTAATTATTTGTAATCTGCATGTTTCCAGATTTTAAAATGTAATTAGAAAATTCGGAGCGAAAGTTTGGTAATCTACTGAAAGTATTTAATGTATAAAATAAGTCCCATATATATATATATATATATATATATATATATATATATTGAACTATAACAATTCTGTAGTTGGTGTGAGGCGAAAGTTTGGAGAGGAGGGTGTCAGCTCATGTCTCGTCCTCGACATCTGACCGATGTTCAAAATTATGAGGTCCGTCCCAAAATAGCCCTCGTGTTGCTTCAAAACGGAACGTTAAGATAACTAAACTAAACAAACAATTATGTAGTATTTTTTTAAAAATAAATTATTAGTAAATAACGTTAAAATATTTATACTCTTTGTGCAGCAAAAAAATTCTGTCGAGTAACAAAAAAAAAATGTGCAATGAATGATTTCAGGATCGAATATTAATGAACGCAACATCTGAAATAGCTACTTGGCTTTGTTTCAGCTGCTTAAGGAACCGACTGAGTCAAGGGAAAACAAATTATAGATAGAAAAATGCGTCTTATATAGGTGTTATAGTTTCGAATTGACTTAGTGCATTTGGAGACATGAAAAAAACCCTCCAAGATCAATGTTCTTAAATTTAAACAATGATTGATTAGAACAAGCTTTTCTAAATTAAACAAAAGCTCAAAATTAAATTACCGTAAATCGGCCTTGGGGCCCCTAGACTGTCCCCCACTTTACCTATTTGATAATCCGGCCCTGCTTCCTGCTGGTGTGGAACAGAAGTTAAAAGTCGGGGGTGCCGGCTCAGGTGTCCTCGAAATTCAAAAATATGAGGCTGGGCCAGAAATAGCCTACGTGTTGCTTCACACAAAGCGGGACTTTCATAAAGCTAAAATAATCTGATTTGTAATTGCAAAGTTTTTGATTTTATTTTAATTAAATACTCGAGTAAAGTTATTAAATGGTTTCCTATAACACTTGTTCAACAATTGTTCTTAAAAAATAAATAAATAAAATTTGAGAAACATTTGTTGTTTAGAAAACTTTTGTTTCCAATATTAAAATAAGTATTTCTAGCATTTAGCAGATTTGGTAAAATTATCAGGTAAATCGCTTAACTTGGGGTAAGCAGCTTCGTTTAAACTTTGTAATAAAATTCATTGATCATTTGAAATATTCTATAGTAACCAGCGGGAGTGGTCTCCCCTAAACTTTCTCGTATACTCCTAACACATGTAGAAAAAAAATAAGCTAAAAGGCAGTGAAACGGACAAGAACCCCTAACGCAGTGGAGAAAAAAAAAAGGCGAAACGTCATACTACGATTTCCTAAGGTCGTCCAACGCGGAAGTGGAAATAGAAGCCGGCGTGATTACTAATACGGCTGTGTGTAAGATAAAGAAAACGAAATTTGCAATTTGAATGCCTTTTTTTTACCTATTAAAAATTTATTTGAAAAATTAGTGGACTATCTTATTAGTGGATTAGTTAAGCTGGAGTAAACTTAATATTTTGCAAAACAAATTGCGTATGTTCGCAATTTTTACACGCGCTGAGGTTTATTTAACGTTTTTGAGTACGAAATCTTACTACAGATATCACACAAGATTTCACCATAAGGCATCCATCTGGAGAATGTCAGAATGAAGTTTCGTTTTGCGGATCGATGCAATTTCCTTAGTAGACCGCCAAGGTCAAACGCCAACCATACTAACTTGAGGAAAATAAGCGAAACGCTCGCCAACACACAGTCGTAATGTGCATTTTGAACTAAATATGTAATTTGAACACCTGTTTTTTAACCGATTGAGATGAAAATTGGGCACAGATCTATAATTAATGTTAGCATCCGTGATATCAAGTTTTATTTATCTAAGCCAAAGGGCTTATGAGATACAAGTATGCGATTAAACAGACCGACAGACAGTCAACCCTTTGACGGATTTGGCCCAAACTTTTATACGGACCTATATTCATGACGATAAAACTGTGTACCAAATTTTATATATCTGGCTTTTCAAGTTTTTGAGTTATAGCGTTCGTATGACCTCGAACATACAGACAGACAGACTTCCCGTGGACGGATTTTGTCCAAAATTCGATAGAAACCTACAAATTATGTTCAAAGACCACATACGAAATTTCATCCCCGTAGCGCTAATAGTTTTCGAGTTATCGTGTTCACAGACAGACATACAGACATAATTCCAAAATTGTGTTTTTCGGACTCAGGAAGGTCTAAAACGTAGAGATTCGTCAAAATCTCGAGTTCGAATTTTTTGACGATTACAATACTTTCTCTTTGTATACTTCGTATACGAGAAAGTAAAAACTCAAGACAGGGAAATGAAATTCACAATTTCATTGTTTCGATGCTAAAAGTATCATAATTATAAAATGCTACTGCTGTAAGAAATGGAGTTTCAAATTTTGATGGTAAAATGAATTATAAAAATATATTTACTTTATTAAATTCTTCTTCATATAATTTCTATCTCAAAAATTTTTTATGAGTTTATATTCTGTTTCGCGGTCATGTACATATTAATATCAGATTCTCTGGTGAAACGATTAACAATTGCGTAAATAATTAAACTGCATATTTGTATGTATACATATTCCACTGCTAATCTAATGATCCAATTTTCATAAAACATGAAATTGTTTTAGGTAGGATGCGTCGTCATTTATTCAAAACTAACTGCAATACCCAGCGTTTCTCGGGATAAAAATATTTTCATGTTTAACTTTAGTGATCTGATAATAAGCCGATGGAATGACAACGTGCACATAAATAAACATTTTTTAAAATTATGTAATATTTTAATGCTAAAATTACTTGTATGTAGACCATTATAATAAACAAAACTCTCGTATCGTCTGCAATTTTATTTTTAATTAAAATGACAACATCCAAATTTTAAGTCTCGTTGATCCTTGAAAAAATACAGACTGGACCAAATAATTTTTAATACCTGCCGAACCATAATTTTTTTTCCCTTAAGTTATTAAAATTCTTGGGGCAAATGCACAAAAACAACAAACTTTAATTAAACATATAATTGTCAACTCAGAAACAAATAAATTACATGATTTAAAATAGGGGAGAAACGCCGAATTTGGACTACATGGATATTTTTTTAATGTACAGTGATAGAGAAGTAAGACGAAAGATATGAAAAAAGTAGTATAATTTTTTTGTATTTATCTTCAGAAAAAGTTATTATTTTTTTTTTATGAAAATACATTTTAAAGTAGGAAAAAAAATTATCTTAACAAATTGTGTCATCGGTCCAATTAAGGTTTCTTTTTTCCTTTGACTTGTGTCACTTCAAATTTATGAGAACTACTACTGGCGATATCTGCTTTCTGAGCTATTCCTGTATAGCTCAAGATAATAATCCCATTAATTTAATAGTCCAATTTAGGCAACTTTTGGGCAACAATAAAAAAAGAAGAAAAAATCTCTTATTCGTATCTTTAAATTATTTTAATGAAATTGTTATAATAATTTGTAGCCACAAACAAATTTCCTCTCTCAGGATATTTATATATATAAAAGAGCATTTTTTTTTTTTTTTTTTTTTTTTTTTTTTTTGTTCTTTAAGCACTCCCAGACTGTTTGACTGACCGGAACTAAACTTGGCACATTCATACATTAGCACAAAAGGGAGCTACCGCCGTAATATAATTTTTAAATTCCAATTATATTTCTTATTTATTTAATTTTATTTTTTAAATTCAAGCATTTTTGGTATATTTTCTGCATGTATTCTCATCCTAGAAACGTAAGTATTGTTTCAGTGTAAAAGGCAAAACTTCCCCATTCTAATAAGAGTAATTTCAAGCTTTTAGGTAGCGTTCCTAATTTTTAGCATTTTTTTTTTTTTAATTTTCGGAAGCGCCTTTGTTTTGCAAACAATGCGCAGGACGCAATACTATGCTACAGCTGTTTTAATTATTAAACATCGAAAATCATTTTCTTGTATTTTTCTCACTTTTTGTATTTTGATGTTATATATTGCAGAACAAATTTGTATTAATATTTTGTGATGATATGAAAAAAATATGGATCCCGAGTAAAGCCAGGTTATCAGCTAGTAATAACATATTTTCCTGCTTACTTTACTGCAGTGTAAGGGCTTTTTCTGTTTTTTTTTAGAATAATTTATTGATGATACCTAAATCTAAATAGCTGTTTGTTAACTGTATACATGTATCGCTTTCTCTTAAAAATGAGTTCATACACCACACATAACAACATAATTTTCTGTTTTATGGCCTACATATTTAATAAAATGAAGTTATGATGCCAGTCCAGTCTAAGCGCAGGATAAATTTGTCGACTCTCCTCTATATATAAAATTTTCATTTAAAAGGAATTCAAACAATAAAGAAAATAATCTTTCCT
>BGPR01034525.1:0-16432 GCA_013235015.1 Araneus ventricosus
CTGCATTCCATTTCATCAGTTTAGCCCAATTTTTCTCTTTCCTCATTATCAAATAAATTTACTTTTTTAGTAAATATTTTACAAGTTTATTATTATTATGATAGATTTAATTTGTGCAATGATCTTAAAACTCATCTTCCTTGCCACATAAAGAAAGTTTTTCCTGGAGATTGTGTTAATTAGGTTAAATATTCACTTCATACTCTAAGCTTAATGTTCCGCCAATAATTATGTAATTAAATTAGAAATATGCTTGACCATGGTTAAAAAAAAATAACTTCATTGAACTCCTCAAGTATCTTTTTTAGTCTTTTTATTTTGTAAAAATATTCGAACACCTCAAATGTAAAATTCTAGTTCAAATATTAATACATTTCCTGTCTATGTCTGTTTTTTTTCAATTTTTTTAACTAATTTATTTCTTGCCTTTTCGTAAATGTTTTAATGGTTCCAGCTTATCAAAAAATTTAAATAAAGTTGGTGAATTTGTGTCCTGAATGGCATAATTTAATCCATACAGTTGTTCCACGCATTGAATTATTATTCAGTCTTGTTCGCCGCTGGGTCAGTATTTTAATACTTTTAAATGTAAAGAGGGAAAATCTTAGTCCCTCTTATTTTCTATCTTTTGCTGACTGAAAACAGATACTAATTCCTCACACCCATGAAAGAAAGAGCCTTTACTGCTTTACAACCTGTTAACATACCCAAAGAAGCATTCCCAGTACTTCCCCAATCTCCAAGGGAGGAAATACATCTATCCCTGGTCCAGTGAGTGTCCTACTTAGATATTTGTCTAAATTACATGATGATTTCCCTCCTTTAAAAGTTTCAGAGGTCTGAAGCAGACTATTTTTCTTTGTTCGCTTCTTCGCTCGTTTCACTACTGTAAATACACTTAAATACCCAAAAGAATGTTATTTAGATATTTCAAGGACCGCAGCTTCCCTGCTCTATGGGGAGGCGCCTGCTGCTTCTTCCGTTTTGCTGGGGATATGAGTGGTCTTTGGTGTCCCCTGACCTTGCAGAAAGTCACGTGTTGCTTTAGGACATAAAACTATTTGTTTAGAAAAGACGTGGGATTTAGAAAAGTTTCTTTTCATCTGTCCTTCTACATACATATCCTGGGGCCTCATGGTCATGAGCTATAAAACCACTTGCTGACTGGGCAAAGCCGCCAACCTGGCTGAACCCCAAATAAGTTTTAATAATTTCAACTCATTAAACCCAAGTGAAAAATAAACTTGACGTAAAACTGATCTTAAAATAGTTAATTACTCAAACTTCTTTTAGAAATAGTTCGTACCCCCCACTGCTTGGGTTTCATCCTCAGCATCCTTGAAATTGAGCGAGTTGCATTCTCCTGCCCTCCTCCTCACCCTAGCTCCACGCTGATTGGCTGGCTTGTTGAAAGCATGGGTCTTAGGTTTTCCGGTTAGAGACGCCTTTCCGTTGTTAACTTGCGGAAAAGTGACACCTCCCAACCAAATCCCCGGGGTATCTGTATCAGAATCTGTTATACTCTCGCCCTCTATGTGTCTCCCTCTCATTCTGATTGGACCCCAGTTGCCGTCAGTCGCTCTTCTCCTCACCATGGGCCCAACCTGGACTCTACTTTATTTTACTCTTTCACGCACCATGAAAACCCCAGGCTCTTCTCAGCTATGTTGTCGCCGCGAGAGGTAGCCTCTTGCGGAGTGATACACCGTAAACATAAGATTTGGTGCACACAATATAGATGCACGAGGCAGTGATCTGGTGATGTTACAAGTCCTAGTCCATTGCACTAGAACGAAAATGACAAATAAGGGAACAGCCTGAGAGCGTGGCAAACTGGTCAGCACTTCTTTGACCTCAAGGATCCTTCCGCCCCTAGGGGAGAAAACTGAAGTGAAGTGGAGTTTTAGATCAGTTTTTCCTAGATTTCTTCAACCCTACACTTTCAGTGTTAGAAATGGTACAGATGAAAGTCGTAGAGAATGAAATTCTGCGTCGAATGAGTACCAATACTATATATTTTGTTGCAGTAGTACGATTACAAACTCTTATCAAAGTTGCAATGATTTTTCAATTTTCAAAAACAAAATCATTGTTCTTGCAAAAGACGACGCACACAATCAAATATTCTATCTAAATAAAGTTTGTATGTATAAGTATTCACTTTTGTAAGCACATGCATATGTCAGAGCACCAATACCAGGGCGCTAGTGTGGTGTGGAAGTTAGGAGAGAGAGTACAACTAGTCCATTGCAATGAGACCGAAAAACGACAATTAGGAAAAAATTTTATAAAGTTTTGAAACTTTGGTCAAATACTCTTCTGACATCAAGGAAACGGAAACCGTAAAGTTTCCATCCCTGAGGAGGGAACTCCCCCCCCAACCCCCTCTAACTTGCAATACCATCAAAGCACAAAATGATCGTACCCAGCTTATAAAACAATAATTAACATTGCTTATTTTTTTAACTGCAATAAATTATTTTCATAAATATTCTCATTATATGTAGCCTCTTGTTGGCCATGTTTTATAATATCATTGATACAGTTCCAGAGCGACCAATTGGTAACACTGACAACCTTTACTTCGTTCTTGATGGAGGCTCTCTTATTCATGGTGTAGTATGGCCAAAGCAAGAGACTTTCAGTGATGTTTACACCATATATAGGTCTTATATCAAGAGGCATTACGGCGATGAAGTAACAGTTGTTTTTGACGGATATACCGAAAGCAGCGTTAACACAAAGGTTATTGAACGCCAGAGGCGAAGGATTAAGCGTACCTCAAGAGAAATAATTTTTAATGAAAGCACACTTCTCCTTGACCCTCAGAGACAATTTCTAAGCAATCTTGCAGAAGAGTATTTGACCAAAGTTTCAAAACTTTATAAAATTTTCTCCTAATTGTCGTTTTTCGGTCTCATTGCAATGGACTAGTTATACTCTCTCTCCTAACTTCCACACCACACTAGAGCTCTGGTATTGGTGCTCTGACATATGCATGTGCTTACAAAAGTGAATACTTATACATACAAACTTTATTTAGATAGAATATTTGATTGTGTGCGTCGTCTTTTGCAAGAACAATGATTTTGTTTTTGAAAATTGAAAAATCATTGCAACTTTGATAAGAGTTTGTAATCCTACTACTGCAACAAAATATATAGTGTTGGTACTCATTCGACGCAGAATTTTATTCTCTACGACTTTCATCTACACCATTTCTAACATTGTATGTGTAGAGCTGAAGAAATCTAGGAAAAACTGACCTAACAGTCCACTTCCCTTCAGTTTTTTCCCCCTAGGGGCGGAAGCTCCCCCCGGAGAGGTGGAAACTTTTCGGTTCTGATATCCTTGAGGTCAAAGAAGTATTTGACCAAAGTTTCAAAACTATATAAATTTTTTCCCCTATTTTACCTAATTGCAATGGGCTACTAGCTCACTGAATTTTTTTTATCTTTCTGTGTTCCGTTAATATTTTTACTAGCACTTTCTTAACGTTTTAATAAATGTTGTTGAATTTTTATACCTAAAGTTGGTGCTCAATTTTCATGAATATTTGCATGCAAACCTTTTTAAAACCAAGTATCCATAGTTTAAATTCGTTTTCTTTCGTTAGAAGCCATTCGCCAAAAAAAGATTTGTAGATAATTTTCTAAAATATAATTAAGACAATTACAATTAAAATGTTTGGGCTATTTAGAGGTAAAGTGAATTTTAAAAAAACTTTAACATTTTTATTACATAAACAATTTTTATAGCACTGCTCGCTTCTGAACTGACGAACCGCCACTGTGAATGATACAATTATCAAAGCCACGTTGTTGTTGTTGTTTTTTCGAAACATTTCCAAAAATGTTTGTATGTAATGTTTTATTACATGAAACAGTTGAAAAACAAACTTTAAACTCAAGAATCCACAGGAGCAGGGGTGGAGAATGCAGTGTTCAAAATTTATTTTTGCTAATGCACAGCTGTTTCTGATTTTAGCAATTTAAACTATGTTTAATGCCCAATGACGGATCACCGGTGGAACTACACAGCCTCCAGCATCCCCCCATCTCTCGCAATTATTTTAAAAATCTACCTTTTCTTTTCATTTTTTCCCCTCAGTATTTGATGATATATCCATACCAAAAAGTTCAGTGACCTGATGTCAGTATATCAAATATTTGTTAATCAGATCTTGAAATCTTGATTCGAAAATGGAAATCAAGTTGTTCCACAGAAGTTCAACTCAAGAATAAAATAATTAATAAATAAAAACTCTTGTGCTTTAAAATTTCTTGCTCGGAATGGAGCATAATACCGCTTGCTTAGAGCACAAAATGATTTACATATAAGCTGGAAATAACCGTTTCCCCTTTGTCGGAGCTACAGGCAATGAAGACACTTTTAACCACTTCTTGGTGCGCGTCGCATGTCACACGCTCGGCTCTTTTGTGCCCTTACGCTATTTAAATTCGTAATTAAGTCAACCTAACATTTAATTTTAACCCTTTGCGGTCGATGCCGCCACAGTGGCGGCATTCGCAAGTCGTCGTAAAAGTCGGTTTTGTTTTTGTTTTGTTTTAGACCCACATCGACCAGTCTACCCAAACGGGTGGCTGGTCGGTGTGGGTCTAAAACAAAACAAACCAGCGGGAGTTACCTCCACAAAACTTTCTCGCATACGACCAGTAATGTGGGGTGGGTAAACACCCAGTTGGTAAGTAAATATTTTTTGGGTATTTACCCAAGGCCTGGTTATTTTGAAAAAAAAAATTATGAATGGTGATTTACAATGAAACATATAAAATTTATGAATTCCAAAAAACTTAATATTTTGCAAAAAAATTGCGTATGTTCGCAATTTTTACGCGCACTGAGGTACCACAACTTTATTTAACGTTTTTGAGTACGAAATCTTACCATAGATATCGCACAACATTTCACTACACCTCTGGTTAATCACAGGAGTCCATCTGGAGAATATCAAAAAGAAGTTTCGTTTTGGGGATTGCTATAATTTCCGAAGCGCGTGTTTGCGGCTCGCTTCAATTTCCGCCCAGGTCAAACACCAACCATACTCACTTAAGTAAAATAAGCGAAACGCTCGCCAACACACAGTCGTAATGTGCATTTTGAACTAAATATGCAATTTGAACACCTATTTTTCAACCGATTGAGATGAAAATTGGGCACAGATCTATAATTAATGTTAACATCCGCGATATCAAGTTTTATTTATCTAAGCCAAAGGGCTTATGAGATACAAGTATGCGATTATACAGACCGACAGACAGTCAACCCGTTGATGGATTTGGCCCAAACTTTTATACGGACCTACATTCATGACGATAAAACTGTGTACCAAATTTTATCCATCTAGCTAGTCAAGTTTTTGAGTTATAGTGTTCACATGACTTCGGACATACAGACAGACTTCCCGTTGGCGGATTTTGTCCAAAATTTCATAGAAACCTATAAATTATGTTTAAAGACCATATACCCAATTTCATCCCCGTAGCTCTAATAGTTTTCGAGTTATCGTGTTCACAGACAGACAGACACACACACACAGATATAATTCCAAAATTGTGTTTTTCGGACTCACGGAGGTCTAGAACGTGGAGATTCGTCAAAATCTCGAGTTCGAATTTTTTGACGATTACAATACTTTCTCTTTGTATATTTCGTATACGAGAAAGTAAAAAACCCGACTTCTACGATGACTTGTGAATGCCGCCACTGTGGCGGCATCGACCACAAAGGGTTAAATACAAAAATCACCTGGTCGCGCTTAAATGTCTCAAGTATCCTTTGCCATCTTAAATAGATTGAAATAATAATAAAAAAATATATCAAATGGGTGGTGGCAGCTAATTAGGAATTGAAAACGTAAGGCAGGGGGTTAATCTGATTGACACTCCGCCGAACAGTTCTCCCTCTCTACCTTTTTTTATAAATCGCTTCTCTTGGGTTTATTTTATTTATTCATTTTCACTATTCCGCTTTAAAATTCTCTCAAAGAAGGCTCTTTCTTCATTCATGGCATTAAATTGTGTCATTATTTCTCTTAAGGATTAGTTATTAAGATGAAGATATAACTTTAGTTTTAAGGGAAAATGGAAAATATTTTCGCATACATTTCTGGATTTGCGCAAAAATTATACGCTGCAGAATAAAGATATAAATACAAAATTAAATTATATGTATGGAGTCGGAATTGTATCCTTCGTACAAATAGACATGGTGAAAAATAAATCAATAAAATAAAATAAAGCTAAGGAAATAATTTAAGCAGGGGAAAAAAAAAACGGATAAAAAGAGAAAGAACAGATTGATTGACTGCCAGTCTCTGTTCTTGTTGTAGCTCCACAAATGAAAGAAACGCATTCTCCCTCTGTTCCAAAAATTATTTTGCCATGCTAAATAAACGATATTCTATACGATATAGAGCTGGAAATCTCGCATCAAAAGGATTTTTTCCCCTCAGTTTTCTTTTGCATAGAGATTCCGTAGAACGATCCTCGATTTTTACACTTAAATTGAAGTTAGTAGATGCGATTACAAAATGATTTAATCCATTAGTCAGATCGTCGTCGAATGTTTAGTATGGAAAGGTAAGCATACTCAAGTAGCGCAAGCTACACAATAATATTGTGACGTCTTTTCTTTTGCGCTAGTGGACAATATCTTTGTGCTACTAGGGAATTGTTTGAAGAATAATAAATAAAAGGTATTGAAATAATAGCAAAGAATCCTGCAATTTCAATGGAAGAAGTATTATTGCCAACAAATAAAATTAAATGTGTTTTTGCAATCAAACTTAATAAAAAGTGAATGCTAAAGTAATACAGGGAAGGTTGATATTCTTTTTTATTACATTCTGATGCAAATGAAAGTGCTGTTCAGACGAGTTTATTTTTAAATTAGAGCTTAGCAGATCAACTTTTGAATGGCAGCATCAATTATCAGAAAAAGTTTATCTCGTCATTTATTATCGATTGTCAACTACTATTAAACTCTATGTTTTAATGTGGCTGTAATTTACACTCTAAATATGTATAACTTATGAGGCATTGAAATTTGTTATAAAAATATTGTTGGAATTCAAATGAACTGGTTCAGTCACTGAATGAAAGCATCTCGTTGGTTAATTTTCATGACGTAGCCGAAGTTACGGCACTAGTCTAAGTTGATTGGTTGTTACAATCTATATATATTGTTCATTTGTGTTTGTAATGATTCGTTCAGTCAGTCTGAGAGTAGACGTAGCTGTAGTCAGCTGAATGGATGGCTGTCATTGAGTGTTTGGGCTGCAAGACAGCAGCATGTCTTTATTTGTTATATAGTAAACTGCATTAAAGCTCTTTTGTATTTTAAAACTGCCTGGTATCTGCGTTACTCTGCAAATGACACTCATGACATGCCAACAAATATAGAATAATCAAATGCGGCATATGCGGATTTTTTAATACTTTACACATGATATATTCAAAAACAGCCTATGTAGCTCTAATTTATCCGATAAGACAAAAAAACGTGTCACTGCCACATTACAGACATCTGAAGGTAGGACAGTTTTTTCGAAGACTGCAAACTAAAATTCATATCTAATAGGTAGTGCCCACTGCTAGTTCTTAATAAAATTTTAATTATTATTTTAAAATTTCTATTGCCAACCACTCCTACAATCGCCACATTTATTTTGAGCTGTAAAATCTTCCAAGACAGGCCAAAAATTTGTTAAACAACTTTAGATCTCACTTATTAAGCATTACATTATGTTTCTTTCTACCAAATTAGGGGATGCGGTGGACTAGTGGTAAGGTCTCGGCTTTTCGAGGCCAGAGAATTCCAGGATCGAAACCAGATTCCACTAAAGATCCACTGTATACGTGGGTCTGATGCTCGCTAAATCAGGCGTAGTGGCCAAACGCCCTCCCGCTGGTGTGGTGCGGAAGTTTGGAGAGGGGGTGCCAGCTCAGGTGTCATCCTCGTCATCTGACCGCAGTTCAAAATTGCGAGGTACGTCCGAAAATAGCCCCCGTGTTGCTTCAAAACGGGACGTTAATATCATAAATTATTCTTAATAGGTTCATTTTTCATAATAGAGTATTGATTGCTTGCTAAACATATTTCAACAGTCTTCTCTCTTCGAACATGGAATCTAATGGCTGTTCAGTTCACTAGTAAGCTAACATGTAAAATCCTCTATTCACACTATTTACGTTTCCTACAGGACTCTTCAACAAAGTCAATCGAACTACGTTACTAAGAGCAAATCATGTGTAAAGTATAGCCAGCTTTTGGTGAGCAATAACTCTCGAATGTCTGCGCAATTGCATGTACCCGAAAAAGTGTTGAAGATTCTTACTGATTCCGACCAGGTAGGAAACAAACACGTTAATCTTCCCATTTTCTAATCATATTTTAAAAATGTCAAGAATGAAATAACAAATCGGGGTGCTTTATAAAGTAAATTTGTTTCCAGAGTAATGTCATCAGTGGTGCAGTCGCAAAATAAGCAGTACCGGAGAGCTATATTCGAACTTCGTAAGTCATGAATTCGCTAACTAATTCATTCTAAAATTAGTTTCGTTAAACTCGCTTACCTGCCAGAAAGGGACTCAGTACGCAGCAACAAAAACTCCATCTTATAAATAAACAAAATATTTATTGCACAGGAACGAGACGAATCGGTACATCACAGCAAGACCAAACGAACACAGAGAAAACAACTTTTCAAACAGGTTCTTCATCATCAACACAGAAACTAATCATACCAAAAAGAGAGTTGCATCATCGTTGGCCCTGGAACGGCACGCAGCGCCACCAGGCGACATTCATGAACACTAGTTGCAACACGCTCTAACCTGTGAGACAAAAATCGCGCTGTTTTGAGGACGTTTTCACAATTTTTTGTTATTTATTTCTAGTTAAAAAGAAAAAAAAAGTACTGGAATGGCGTGCGGGCTCCACTACACCCCTGATTTTTAAACCTTTAATTTCATCGACGGGACGTGACAGACTGATAGAATAAAGTTTAGTTTAGTTTAGTTATATTAGTGTCGCGTTTTGAAGTTACACAAGGGCTATTTGGGACGAACATCATAATTTTGAACTGTGGTCAGATGATGAGGGCAGCACCTGAGCCGACATCTACCTCTCCAAACTTCTACTTCTTATCAAAACACTATCTACAACTTCAAAAAGTTGTCTATTTCTAAATTAAATAGCCAAGAAATCAACAAAAGGAAATGGTATTTGTTGAACACCTATGTGCAGATGGAGCAACCTAATTTGCTCAATGAAAATAATAAATAAACCAAAGTTCAATAAAATAAAGTGCAACTGGAAAAAACAACACAAAAATTAAGATAAATATAATGAAATTATTTGTACTTCGTCAGGGGTAATACAGCATGAGGAAATACGACACAGCTGCAAATGATTTCATACACAAATGATTTTAATTGCTTTCATGCATAATTTTTATTGGTTCTTTCTATCTGCAAATATGGTTTTTTTTTTAATTCTTGTTCATTTAGGAAAGTGCTGCTTGACTCAAATCATCTGAAACAAGAATAAAATGTACGATTCTGGTAAAACCGAAATGTTCTTTTCGTGACTGTAATGGTGTCAAGGCGTTAATCAATGATTTGGGAATAGCAAATTTGGTAAATCTTTTTTTTTTATTTGTTGATACACCCAGGTTTGAGCAAATTTCGCTGGGTACCAAGGGATCTTATGATTTCCATTTTGTATCAAGTTAAATAAAAAAAATAAAAAAAACAATTATTTAGTTTCAAAAACAAGTTTATCAATGAAAATAAAAAATAGCTTTCCATTTCGAGTTTCGGAAACATACCTTTTTGTTTGCATCAATATATGAATATAATTGTTGTAAAAACATCGAAGATTAAAATGCCTTACAGAGGCCAAACATTTTCAGATTTCAAAGCATTAAATAAAGAAAAGGAGGCATGCATCCTCTCAAATCGCTAATTTCAGGTTGTGTATGTTTCGTTACTCATCTTAACTCATTGTCCTACGAATTGATTTAATCTCTTAATTAAATGACACCACCTATTTAGGATATTTTTTATTTCAATCTATTTAAGATGGTAATGGATACTTGAGACATTTAAGCATGTCCAAGTAATTTTTGTATTTAAAATTAATTGTTACGTTGACTTAACTACGGATTTAAATAGCAAAAATTCTGTAATTTTCGATGCATGTGTCAAACACGTTGTTGTGGGTTAAGGGGTTAAACAAAGTAAAATGCGTATAAAATGAAATCCAATATAATTAGCGTAAACATAAAAAAAACAATTACGGCAAATATTAGATGTTAGAAAATTGAAATTAAGACCGATATCTAAGTTACCAGCGAATTATGAAATGTTAAAAAAAAACTCGTAAGAAATTAAAAAGGCAATTAAAACTCATTTAAGCTAACGAATCTCATACGAATGGATTATTTCATCTCATGGCTAACAATTTATTCCTTATTTAAAATACTTCCATAGTAATAAAGTTTTTTATGCATTACTTCACCTGCACACTTCATACTACCTACACATCTGTTTCACGGAATCAATAGTTCTCCCATGTGTTAAATTTAGATAGCCGCCAAGATGCTTTTTTTAAAAGATATTTAAACAGTGGCGAATCCAGGATTTTGGTCTGGGGAGGGCTGAGGTCATAAAAATTTTGTATCGTCGTGACTTCACGGCTTATGTAAGTCAAAACACTTTAACTTTACTCACTTGAGAATAAGAATCACAAAGGACACTACAATACTTCCGATAATTTAATAAAAATTGTGCTTATCACTACCTGATAATTTAATAAAAATGCAATGCAATATCTAGCCAAAAAATGTTTTCGACGCCGTTAACGAAGTACAAGTGGAATGACTACAAAAGCAGGAAAAGTTTCGAGCCTGTCAAGCCAGAAAGCAATGTTGCCACGTTTTATTTATTTTTTAAAAAAAGAGATCAAGGACAGACAAGTGTAGAGATTTGAAAAAAAAAAAAAATCAAGAATTTTGGTCTAGCTCTGGGGAGGGCTTCAGCCCCATAGCACCCCCTCTGGATTCGCCACTGTATTTAAATAATAATTATTCATGCGTTGCCACACAGTATAAGCAAAAACATTTCATACCTGAAAGGTGAAAAGTAATTTAACAAAATCATTATAATTCATAATGCATTAGCATTACAAAAAAAATCATTTGTTGAAAGAAATCCTTAGAATATATCGTCGTGAAAGAGATAATGTTATAACTATTGTAAAAACAGAATTTAATACAGCACTTTTAAGCGAATCCTAGATTTTTATTTGGGGCTCCTAGAATATTTGTTCAAAGTTTACAAATAATTAGTTCAGAATTTCTATATGGAATGCTCTATACACGAACGTTTTTGCATGTACGAAAAAAAAAGGGGGAAGAGAACACACACTGTTACCGTAGAAAGGTCTTCTGTCATTACACGCACAATATTACTACTCGATAAAACCGATTTTGTGAAAAAGGAAATAAAATAAAAACAATAATGGGGTCAATTCGCACAGCGACAATCATATAACAAATGTAACTGCGCGTTCCATCTAACATTGAGTTGCACCTTTTCTTATGCTAAGCAGCGACGTCATTTTCTTTTTAATTTTTCAATATGCTCAATGGATTCCAAAATTATATCGGCGCTGCGCATTTAGCGTATATCATATGATGTACTTGTCCTTGTTTTTGTCAAAAATAATAAACAAGGTCCAAAATTTCCGAAACCTAATGGTTATTCTAGTTAGCCCTTGCTAAAAAAGTTGATTTTTCGGGTTACAAGAAGCTTTCTTTGACGAAAGTCAAGCTCCTTACAGAAAATTTCCCACCTTTTTTCAATCCACGCCGAGCATGTAACCCTTAAGAAAGTATGCTGGAAAGGATTCTTTGTTCGTTTGCTACAGTTTTTTCAGGTTGAATTTCTTTGTCTTTATGCTTATTTGGAGAGTTTTTTTTGTCTTCCTTTGGTTTTTGTATGCAGCGGCATATTGCGCGCTACTAAAACATTGTAATAATTTTGTAATATTTTTTGAATTTGTTTGAATTGTTAATTGCATTTTATTTGATTTTACTCTTTATATTTTGATTTAACCTGGATATTCTGATGATAAATCCACATGCCGAATTTAATCCATCTAACTTATTGTATTTTTCGAGTTATGTTCATAGACAATAGACATAATTCTAAAAGTGCATTTTTCGGACTCGGGGAGGTCTAAAACGAGTAGACTCGACAAAATCACACACACCAGCGATGATTATGTTTAACGGAGCGCACGAACTCGAAGTTCACAATCTCCGAACCTAATTAATATTACCGTTGACCCTGACTTAAAAAACTTGATTTGAAGCTGAATAATTAATTTCCCTGAAAAGTAATTTTTTTAAAAGCTGGAAGGGAAGATTTTATTTATTACATCCTATTATATGCTTCATTCATTCATCTTCTTTCGCTACTTTCATTCATACTTTCACTCACTCTCGAATGCAACAAAAAAAAGAAACAAAACAAAAAGAAACTTAGGAGTTATATAAAATGAATTAGAAGGGAGTTTCCAGTTACCTGATGTTGATTACTGGTGCTAGAGTCTCTTCGTCATGTCTGGCCTAGTTCGTTGGCATTGGTCTTCTGGGGGTGGGGTGGGGTGATTGCCACCTTCCTCGTAAGCCCTGAGAAGGGCTCAAGGTTATTTGAGAATAGTAAGGTTAGGCTCACAGAGAGCGGATGAATTGATGACGTCGCATTGGGAGCACGCTTCTTAGTCCCAATGTTAAGGAACGGAATAAATAAATAGTTTGAGAGCTCTTTTAGCTACAGGAAAAAAAATTCTAAGCTTTTTTTTTTGTGGAAATATTGATTTTTCGAAATGTGTGACTCTTTAACAAAATTTGAAGTATTGAATAAAAATTTTTAACACTCAGTGATCTTTCTCATATGGTCTCTATGCAAGAAAGGAGATAATTACGTCTATATCTACTAAACTTTAATACATTTAAATAAAAACATCTCTAGTTTAGTCAGTGGACGAGTTTTAAGAAACCGAACACTTAAGGATAATTTTACTTGCGATTATAAAATACACATTCTTTTAAATATTAGTGTTTCACTCACTTCATATAACTGGAAACGAAATCAAAAATCTTTGAGAAATTTCTAAAAACTAAATTATAATTTTCAATAAACAAGAACAAAAATGACTTTTTTTTACATATTTTCTTTCATCGCTCAAATCGTAATTAAATTTTATATATATTGCAAATATATATATTGCATAGATATATTGTAATATATAAAATATATATTGCATCCTTAATATATATATATATATCAGATTGAATTATAAATATAATATAAAATCTCTCGAACAACATAATAATCAATATTTGCTATATTAATGATAAACGATTGCCTAATTACTAATTTTATGTTTTAAACAGAATACATTATAACAAAATTTATTTTAAATACCTTTGATTAGAATAATTCCTCTTCGATGCCGATAACTAAAGAAGTTTCCAAAGCTCGTTTTTGAATAATACTAGAAATCAGACCAAAGGACTTTTTAGAAGATTATGTTCCACTCTAGCTTAGAGTGATCCTCTCTAATTAACTTTTTAATTCACCACTTCATTTGATGACAAAAATAATATAGGAACAGCGTTTGGTTACAGAACTATTAGTATAATTATTTGCAGGGAAACCAAGCATTCAGATTTTAAATCACGATGGCAGTAGTTCTCGCTGAAGTGCTGAGAGCAAATTCGAGCATTTTCATCATGCACGATGTCTTTTTTTTTTTTTTTTCCATCCACAAATACAAATTTTCCGAATATCAGGATCTTTCGGAAATGAGTGAAAATAAATGTTTTTGCCTTTAAAATTTCTCGAAAGCATCGAACATCCGACAACAGCACAACCAGGTATTGCATTAGCTTTAAAATCTTTCCGTAAAACTACAACATCCGATTCTGAAAAGAGCCGTTTTTCAATCTTTAGTTTACGAACCCGAGGAAAACTCAAAAACGCTTTATCAATTAAGCAACTTCCTCAGCACTGAATCAAGCGAGAAATATTCGTAATAAAACTAAAGAAACAAAAAAAAAACAACCTTTTCAAGCTTCTTTCGGCTCCAGACTAGACATAAATAAGCCCAAAAGATCATATTATTTATTTTGATTCAACGAAAACTCCTATCAGACAGCAAAAAAAAAAAAAAAAGGTAGATAGTATTATCAAAAAGCGAATTGATTATTTGGATATGCTGTAAAGTAAAAAAAAAAAAAAGAGAAGAACCATGAATAATTTTCATCAAAAATAAAAATTCATGACGCGGAATTTATAAGCATTATAAAGCAACCTTGTGATGTAAAATGATGAGGATACAATAACGAACCGTTAATCGGGTATTTTTACCGTTTCTTACAGATGAAATAAAAATACAGTCGGCCCACTATTTAACGAACCTCTACTTTGCGAATTTCTCTATTTTGCGAACTTTTCCTTGGAACCAAGAACATTTTGCGAATTTCTTCGTAAAATAACCTCCAAATAGCGAAGTGCATTCTCTATTTAACGAACTTTTTCTTGTGATCCAATATTTTTTTTTCTCCCTATTTCTCAAAATATTTCTGAAAATTTCAAACTTATTCTTTCTTTTAACACATTTTATGGTGATCAGTGACCTTGAACTGGTTTTACCAGTCGCCTAAAGCTAGGCGTATACATGCAATTATTAATCGGCAACAGTTTAGTTGCATGTTGAAAGTCCATGGGCTCAAGTTAGAGCGCGCATACATGCAACTTTATACTAGTTCGACAACTAAAGTCGTAAATCCACAGCGATCGCCTTTTGATTAAAAAATCGCACAACTCTCGTAAAGTACACGGGTTTCTACTGGAGCGCGCATACATGCAGCTAAATAATTGTTCTGCTGTTTATTCAAGGGTAAAGGTCAAGACGAGCTATGAAATTAGCGCGTTAACTATACGAAGCTTTACTATTAAAGGCGTTTTAAAGAAGAGTGCGCTATTCTTAAAATAATTTAACCTAAAAATGGCTGGGATTAATAGGACTGATATGGAATTATTCATTTAATGTATAGAAAGAAGGCTTGCGCTAAATTTACTATCACTTATTACTTTTAAAATAAATAATAATTGTGCATACTTTTAATTGTTAATAATAATTGCTTAATTAATAATTGTTACTCCATTTTTATTAACAACTAGCAGTACGCGCACGGCGTTGCCCGTGGAATCAGGACTTCAACAAAATGAAAAAAATCGCCCACAATGACACGAAAAAGTTTTGAAAACAAAATCAAAACAAAAGATATAAATTATTGTTTTTCCCGCTTATTTTTCTTCGCGATAATGAAATTTGAACTGTAGGAAAACGTACAGAAGAACCAAATAAACCGATATTTTCGAAAAAAAAATAAAATAGGATTTAAAAAAACGATTCCTATAAACCAAGTAAAATATCAAAAAATGAAAGCCGAATGAAATTTTAAACGATTTCAAATGGAAGAATGCGTCTCGAAAGACAAACGTAATTTCTATAGTATTTAAATATATCCAAAATAAATCAGAGAAGAAGAAAAAAAAAAAAAGAGAGACAGAGAGAGAGACGAAATCGTCCACTTCAGGTTTAAACTTTGAAGCTACATTATGTAAATAGCTCCTTGAAGTCATATTTCATTTTTTCTATTCTCTAACTAAAGATATCAGACATATACTCGACTATCAAACAGTATAAAAACAAACAAATTAAATGCCCGTGGAATCAGGACTTCAACAAAATGAAGAAAAAAAAAAGAAAAAAAACCCGCCCACAATTACATGAAAAAATTATGAAAACAGAAAAAAGATACACATTATTGATTTTCCCGCTTATCTTTCTTCGCGATAATGACATTTCAACTGTAGAAAAGCAATACAGAGTACGTTAATCCGAAACAATATTAAAAAATTGCAACATGAAAATGATTATTATACAGCAAGCAAAATATAGAATCGAATCCGAAAATAATAATCGAAGTCATTCAATTGAAGGTTATGACGTCACCCTGCCCCGTCAACCAATGAAATTTCCCGCAACGTTCCGGAGAAGTGTCGCGGGAGGAAGCCTCGCTAGAGGAAAAATATCTTTCAACTGACCAGGAAAAAATTAATTAAAAATAAGCGGGAAAAGATATTTTAACCGTTCTTGTTTTAAATTCGACAGAACCGTTGCAGTTATAAGCTGAAAAAAATTGAAAATAATAATGGTATTAGAACGTCGGATGCAGCAAATTTAAAAACAAAAATAAAATTTCGATGGCAAAACTGACTATTTTTAAAAATTTCTCAAAATTCAGTAAATTACGTTGGAAATTCAA
>BGPR01034526.1:0-16432 GCA_013235015.1 Araneus ventricosus
AAAACGTGGGACACAAAGTATAGAGGTAGGATAAAATCAGAAAAAAGACGTGTTCTAAAAATGTTTCTGTCTGAATATGAAACACGTTCGAAACGTGACTGAATGCCGTGATGTGATCCATGTTAGTTTAAAATCTTAAGAAGTTGCGCGCATTCCTACAGGTAGATATGAGCATCGATATTTTGCTTGATTGTAATTTTTCATGATTCTGAAAACAAGATTTTTCTAATTTATCCAGAAGGAATTACGAACAAATTTTTCTTTTTAACCCTAACATTTTCCCCTTAATTTATTGATTTGCGAAATTTGTCAAAGTTATGGTTTCATTGAGAACAGATTTTTTTAAATATAATTATTTTCTTTATATGGCGTAAATTTTTATTCTATTTATTAAATAATTTTTAACCTTGTTTTCAATTGCTTGCAATAAATTTTCTCTCATTGAATATACAGTGGAACTTCGCTTAGCTAGCGCCTCTCATAACGAGTAATTCGCTTAACGAGTGACAATCTTATTCTCCGAGAGTTTTGGAAATATCACTGCCACATCGTTGCCTGCTTCAAGCTGATAGTTGATGCTTGAGAAAAGGTTACCAAAAGAACCCTCACTTCCACTTGGAAGAAGTTTTGACCGGAGAGCGTTGTTGAAGGCGACTTTGAGAGGTTTGAGAGTTTGAGTCTGGAGCAACGAAATTGTGTGTCTTAGACTAAAATCATGGGGCTGGAGGTGGATGAAAATGATATCGATGAGCTTAAGGAAGCGCACGGCCAAGAGCTGACCGCAGAAGACCTGAAGGAATTTATTTGTGTTCAATAGCAAGAAGTTGTGGAGAAGAGTTTGGCAGAGAAGCAGGAGGTAGTAGCAAAGTAACAAATTTCTGGCACAATAAGAGAAATACTGAAAGCATGGGAAACTGTTCCTTTGTACATTGAGAGACATCACTCTTATAGCGTATTGACTATGCGCGCTACAAATTTATTTAATAATATTGCTGTGCCGCTTTTCGAAACATTTTGAAGCGTCTGAAAAAGCAAATGCTTATAGACAGTATTCTAGTGAAAAAGAAATAAATATGTATCATAACCCAGGTAGCACAGCATATTACACGATATTGTACAATATTGTTCGACATTATGTAATATTATATGATATTGTACAATATTGTTCGATATTATATAATATTGTACAATATTGTACGATATTATATAATGTTGTAAAATATTTTTCTATATTATACAATATTATATGAAATTGTAAAATATTGTTCGATATTATATAATATTATATGAAATTGTACAATATTGTTCGATATTATATAATATTATATGATATTGTACGATATTATACAATATTGAGAATATTGTTTTTTTTGGGGCATTTTTTTTGACATTTATATGTGGAAAATGACTTCGCTTAACTAGTGTTCGGCATTATGTGTAATATTCTGGAACGAATTATGCTCATTCAGTGAGGTCCCACTGTATTTATAAGTAAAATTTGATATTAATAATTTTTTATGAGTATTTTAACATTTTAATCTGAAATTGTAAGAACATTATTGTGAAGGATTCCTATTCACATTTGGCAGAAATTTCAAAAAGCATTTATTTAAGCATTTATAAGAATACTGAGCAATTGCTCTACAAACAAAAAGTTTCTGAACTTATTTAATACTTTTCGGTTATGATGGTTTGAAGTCTGAATTAGAAGTAAAATGAATGCTTTACATTATTTGAGTAACGTAAGTTAATAAGAGTTCCGTTAAAATTAATATTGGCAGGAAGGTTGAGAATTGTATATTTATATTGCTGTAGGAAGTTTCATCACTTCAAAATATTGATGATAATACTCTGATAAATGCTGATAGATTACTTAGATGCTTTAAAAAGAGCATTTTTCAAATGAATTATTATCAAATTTAAGACATTGCACAATACGCTCGTTCTAGAGTTATTATTATGTTTAAGTATAATAGATAAATAATAAAAAAATATCACAAAAATAAAAAGTAGCCAGCTCACGTTGTTGACTTTGAATGAAAAATGTAATAACTGTGTTATTGGGGTCTCAGGAAGTAATTTGATTCACACGCCAAAATTCCACAAAAAACGCTGTATCTCGGAGATCCGGGAGGTCCTCTATATCTCGGTAACTACATATGTTAAAAAATATAAGTAATATCATATTTTACAGATAAAGGGTAACAAGAGAAGTTACAAAAATTATTAAATTGTGTATGTTACTTTTCATATCATCGACCGATCCTACACAGAAATGTAACATATCTACGCATGATTAAAGAATTCAAAACAAAAGAATTGGCGTTTTAATATATTTTATTAAGAAATAAATCACTTTTCATTGTAAGCTTAGTTTGATTTTATTTCGCCAATTTTCCATACATTAGTATTTCAGAGAATCGAAAGAGTATTGAGAGTAACTTCGAGTTACAAAAAGGAATCGCGAGTAACTTCGAGAAAAAAGAGTTTCGCGAGTAACTTCGGAAACAAAAGAGTATTGCGAGTAACAAAGGTAATCCGAGAAGCTTCGAGGAACAAAAGATAATCGCAAGTAACAAGGAAAAGCCGAGAAACATCGAGAAACAATAGAGTCACGCGAGTAAAGTAGTCCTACGCCTTTAACATCAACGGTTGTTTAAAAAAGACAGCCTCCGTCAGTTTTTTCTGTAATATTTATTCTACAGAACTAAAAATAATTTAAGCTTTCTCGGAACGATATTTAAAAAAAATGCCGAGCTGAAGTATCAGGACTATTATTCACTTTAGAAGAATGATAAAATTTAATTCCTGTAATTTTTAATTTATGTAGTTGAAATAGTGTGCATATCTTGCTACTAATTATCAATCTAATTACAAAAATAACCACCGCAAAATGATATCAGGAACCTTATTAATTAACTCTTAAGAGCAATATCTACTCTTTATAATAACGCGAGTCTCCCAAAGTATAGGCGCAAGCATCTCATTAACTGTATTATGTACGGATAAGTAATGTAATATTATATACGGATATTATATAATCAAGTGAAAAAATATTACCAAATAGATTTTCAAATCTTTAACTAGTATTGTTTTAATAAATCTGGTCCAGACCTACGATTTTCTAGAAAGCTCTAGAAATGATAATACTTCTTTAAGAGGATTAAAACTGTACTGTCATTTGTAGAAGAAGAAAGGTTTTGGTGTAACTGTCTTGAACATTTATTTTATGAAAATTAAAATTTCTGTATTATGCATATAATTTATTCGTTAACAATAAAGGGATTCATGTTCCACAAATGCTTTATCTCATTTCTCTGCTTCGTCATAGTCCTCCGAAAAACTGAGACAAGGAAACATTAATCTATTGGAAAGTGGGATGAAGCGATCCATCAATTGCTATACAAGTTCCCAAATCCTACAGCTAAGTAATATGTTTTCTGGGTGCCTCACAACAGAAGTATTTATGAAGATTATAAGTTCAGAGGTCCAAAACTGTAATCGAGAGAAAGAATACAAACAATCATTGATTCAATTAAATGTTTGCAGTGTTGAACATATATGTTTTAAAAAAATACTATTCAATAATTATGAAATCGATTTTTTGAAATTTTTTCGAAAAGTTGGTAAGCAGTTGAACTTCTATAGATTTTCTAATTAAAACTTATGTACAGTTAAAAACGAAAGCAAAACTTTTTAGTACTTCTTTAAAATATATGTAACTTCCTAGAATTCGCAATTAAACAGTGAAACATACGACCTCGAACTTTTTTAATAAATGAAATTCTAAATATTTGTACTGCAACGTGCTTAGAAAATATATGTCTACACATCTGGGCAATGAACTACTAGGCCCGTATCCTTCCTATGTCACGTACAAGGTATTAAATTTTTTTCCCTCAGGATTTTAATTTCGAATATATCTCCTGAATTGAAAAAAAAATTGTAAGGAAACTATTTTTGCATCATGCTTTTAACTATAGGTAACGCTAATCTGAAATAAATGGAGTAAAAAAGATGGGTGTGTCCGACTGATTTAAACTTGATTTCTCTCCAGGAAGGAATTCAGACAGAGCGTATACAATACACATCATCATTAAGGCAGGCAGCACAAAACGGAATTTAGCAGGCGAGAGCTGGAAATTAATTTCGGTGTCCAAATTAGCACTGGGATGAAACGCAATTATGGTTTCACAAGAGTATCTGCAAAAACTCTCAGGACGAGTGTTTTGCAGACGCGATCCGCTTATCCTTTCGTGCCATGAAGTTCTCCTAAAGGATATAAATATGCACAAAAACACTTACACAGCTCGTTAGAGTTGTCACAGGGGAAAATGAATGAATTGAATGAGAAAGAAAATTTTCTAACGTATCCTTTAGTTCAAAATAAATTGTGTGTTTGGGTTTCATGGGAATGACTCATTTCGGCATTGGTGCCCTTTCCTAGTGAAAGTAAGCAGGTTCATTAACGCATGAATTCAAAATATATGTTTTTGATTTCATGTTCTTCATTGAATTATATTTTCTTTCTCTTGTACTCAGTATTCCTTTCACTAACAGAGATTAATTTGCAAAATTGGAATATTATAATTCATTGTAGCGTCTAGAATAAAATTCAAATCTCCACAAAATGAAAAAAGGCTAATTTATTTCGCAACCTCCTAAAAATATTAACATGCTTAGCGTTTCAATGCCTTTTGATATTAGAATTTAAATTCCATACAACACACCATATGACCAAAAGCCAAATACAAATGGCACTGATAACTGTTTGACATTTAAAAGCCTTCTCTAGTATTAATTTCAACATACAAAAAGTATTACTGATTTATTCTCAAATTTAGGAACATGGACCTATCCAATCTGCTAAGTTAATTTTCGAGATGGGAATTCAACGCTTCCTAGCCTGAGTTCTGAAGGATTTTAAATACCTTCTCAATAGAATTACTGCAACATTTGTTGCTTGCGTTTATTTATCCTTCGCAATCATTCTCCTAAGTTCCGATCTAAGCCCCTTCCACTTCAGGCTATTCATTAACATAGCAGAGCAATGACTTTTTTGTTTCCATTGTATTCATCACATTTACATAACTACAGGATTCGCGAAAGATATTCTTTCTAAAATACTGATTATTTTCTAATGAATATAACTTTATTCAAATTGAGCAAGAGAGATTAAAAATATATACTATGTAGCAGAGATACTTAAAATATATTTTTTCTTAAAAAGTGTATAGATTTCTCTTCTAAAATGTATAGATTTTGAAGTATAATTTCATTTTTATAAACTTTTAAATAACTTCTTCAATAAGTTATGCTAGTTTGTGGTTCAATTTATGATTATTTGAATATTAAAAAGATTTATTATAAAATTTTATTCTCATTTACAGTGAATGATTTATTCTTTGCAAGAATATTCTAAATTTTTGACACATTTAATGTAATCTTATTAAAATAAATATTATATTTGAAAAATATACCTCGGACGATTTCTTACTTTTCTATTAATGTTGAAAATTCGTGCTCATTAGTTTATGGACGAGTTTTCTGGTTTGTTTACATGCCTGTAATACGTATTTCCGGTGTAATGCTAACTATATTGACCTTCAAAGCGCAAGTCCAACATACAATCAGATAAAGTCAAGGTTTTTAATGTACGTAAACAAACCATAAAACTCGTCCATAAGAAGAACATTTGAAAAAAATAACTTTCACAAAATGTTTCTATTAAAAACAGATTATTTATTTGTAAATTAATAATTGTTAGAGAAAATTTATTGATTCCTAAAATACGAAAAGGAAAAACTCATCTGCTAATTTTCTGTCCTACATTAAAAAATTGGTTCTTGTAATCATAAAACTAGAATAAGAATTTCAATAAAAAATAACATCGGCTGCTATTTTTAGCATGCGAAAATAAGTAAGATAAAAACTACAACTGAAATGGCACAACGAATAAGTGGCAAAGAAGATATTCAGATTTTGTCCACAACTCTAATGATTAATCTTCTGTAGTACTTAGATTAGTAAGTAGAATTTTTATTAAACAAACGCGTGAGAGCGTGCATAATGCAATTATTGTTTTTTAAGAACATTATTTGTCTTAGTGTGATTCAAATGAAAAGCTGACATAAAACGTTCGCTTTTATTTTTAGGACAGAAATTTTTTTTATAATATCGAATGCATTTTTAAATGTTCCCATTCCTTTTACTTGGCTTGATTAATAGCGTCAGATGGATACGTGGGCTATCTATCTAAGCATAATAAAGCTGTTGTATGTAGTAGTGTAGAAAAACTTACTTTTGTCTGTGTCAGAAGCTGACGAATGAATAGCTAAAGCAGCATATTAGAATGACAATGTATTGAGGTAAGACAAAAAGAAAATATAAATGTTTCGTGAATCTAAAAAGTGAACAGTAATTTTACCCATCGCTGAAACTTAATAGAGTTTCTTTTAAATAAATTTTTAAATTAGTTTTATTCTTCTTACCGAAGATTTTTATTATTCGTTGTATTTTCTTTTCGTCTCAATTATCTTTCAAGATACGTGTCTCTAATTTTTTTTGTTTATTTTTCAGCAATTTTATTTTGTAAATTTTTGCAATTTATAGATTTATAGAAATTCTACTAGAATCAATTATTTAAATTAGTCATGAATTTCGTACAACTTAGGGTAATGAAATTTTTAGGTGTGCTTGGGTATGAAAAAGAGGAAATATCGGTTTCGAATAAGCACATTTCGTTATTATTGTGTAAGTAACATAAGTATATAAGTAAGTATATAATATGACTCCAAACATTATTGATTTTCAAATTTTATAATTAGGTTTAAAATAGATGTATGCAAATAGAATTAAAAAATATTTTTTAAGGAACTGCAAGCACACTATTACATGCTTGATATTCTCATGCATCAATTTCTATAATCAAATGTTATATTTTAAAAGAATCGTGTTTAAATTTAAAGACAAATAAAATTTTATGCGAGATATATTTATATAAACCTCATAAACGTGAAAACACCTTTTTTTTCACCTCTTTAGAATTGAATTTTTTTCCTTGAAGAAGTTTCCAAATTCTTTTAATTTCTAATTTATCCATCTTCTAAAATTATTTTTCCTTTTTTATTTACTATATGTAATGACGTATCAAATTTGATATGCTTTCATTATTTGTAATTTCATTTTTAAGTAGTTCAGTCCACCACAGAAGTATGTATTGACTACCATTAAACAAAACGAATAATAAGAAACAGCTTGACGTAATATCACGTGTGATTTGTGAACGCTTGATTTCTACTATCCCAGTTCTTTTGCAGATGTGTACTGCAACAGCTTTATTTGATTTTTCAAATAAAATATGGTTTAGAAAAGAAAAAAAAATATTGCCTTTGGGTTGTCTTGTTTAATTTATTGTCTGGGTCGTTTCTCAAATGGCTAACTTGGGCTTTGAGCTATCTCGAGTTAATATGCTTACTGATAAGCAAAAGAATTTGAATTTGTCTAACGAAGACGTGGTGTGATTTAGGATGGCCATCAGACCCAATGAATTTTGCTTTGGGCAACAGAAGCTTTTTCCGTTTCCATTTTAATTGCACAAATGCTTTATCAGAACAGAATTATCAAGGTTTCATTTATCTTGCCATGCAGAATTATTCCGCTCTATTCCAGAATGCACTTCCAGTGCCTTCCTCTGTTTTTCATCCTTTAATATAAACAGCTTTGTCATCAGAGTATCTTAATAGACATTCTTCCGAAAAGGAGATATTTTTTTGTGGATTCTAGAATTTTTGATCAATCTTGTAACACATTTTTTTAATGTTGGATTTGTAATTGAAGAAGCTAAAGACCAATGGCACTTTGAGAGCAGCGATTGGGGTTAACCTATATATACCAGTGTAACAGATTGCAAAGAATCTACTTGTGGAATTTACTTCTCTTTGGAGATTTGATTTCATCTCACGTCTCTGCAGAATATGAAATAACGCATATAGTTCATAAAATCCTATAGAATGGAGACTAGATGAAGTTATGTAGTTTATCACTTCTCCGAAGAATATTAAATAACGCCTATAGTTTCATAAAAGCCTATTAGTGCAGTCATGAGGTAGTTTTTTGAAAACAAATTCTGGCGGAGTCGTAATTTTTTGCTCCTATATGTTTGCTGATTACGAATCTGAGGTTTCCCACCAAAATTTTTGTTGGAATTTTAGTTATAGCCAAAAAATATGAAAACAATGGACTTTTTCCCCTGTTTTTCCTTATAACTCAAAAACTATCAACTTTTTTATATTATCATAATACATCAAAATAACCAGCACAAAATTCCCTACAATTTATGCAATACTATTTTTTCGTTACGCGTACCGTTTAGGCGCTATAACTGGTTGCAGTTTGGCGAAAGCTTGACTTACCTGCCAGCGCGACTTGAACAATAACATATCTTCCTATTTGTATACACTAAAATTTACTATCTTACTATTAATACACTTTATTTTTAATACACTTTTGCTACCGTAATGTCCCTTGTGCAAATAAATTTTTTATCTGTTATATTAGACATGAATGTAATTTAGTCCCGAGAAACGCCGGGCATAAGTACTAGTTATGAGTAAAATTCCTTGATTACCTCTAAAAATGCTGATGTTGATGGAAATTTAGAGCCACTTTCACAATAAATGTTATTTACGAACAACTAAAAGTACTTAGTGTAGTTTTTTTATTAAACTTTAGTAATTTCTATTAATTAATTTGTATAACTTTGTATCTAGTAAACAAGAAAAAAATGGAATCTTCCTGTTACAACAATGAAGACACAACACCGAACAAAACAGTTTGGCCTTCCTACAGCTGAAATTTCCCGTGCATCCTTTCTTGCGCTTGCAGGATATCTTGCGCAGATTCAGGTGCAGGGGGCTTTAGAGTTTTGACAGGTTGGAGCCCACTGATTGTTCTTTCCCAAGCCCAGTCTCCAGGTCTCTTTTTATTGCCAAGCCAGTGTTGTATCTGATGGTAAACTCTTAGGGAATGTTGGTGGGAAGCTTTTTCGGTTGGAGGAAGCGAATCCATGTTGCTATTCCTGTTAAATGTAGATTTCATGTAATATTTGTAGCGAACATTATTTCAGGATGGTGTATCCGAGGCAGATATTGGGTAGCCATACAATGCTACAAGAAAGCGGTTCCCTGCATCCACAACAGCTTCAGGGGATATATCTGGGTTCTTAAAAATTTCAATTACTTGGAGGAAGATCAGAATTGTTTTTCAAAGTCGTCTGCACAAACTTCATTTTACCATAATTAAATAGAGTTTATGTGGTGTCACATCCGCTATTGGCATGTATGAATAAAATATTATCGGCGATTGTTTTTTCTAAAGCAGTGTGAGGAGAAAATATCATTTCAGCAATTTTCCCTTTTCCTGGTTTTAGGAAATATACGCTGTAAAAGGTGAAAATGCCTATTAAGATGACGATAAGATCGACATCTTCACCTATGACAACTAGAGACTGATGTGTTGGGACCAAAGCTAGAGCTGAGTTCACAATTAAACAATTAGCATCTTTTTCTGCTTTCTTGCATGTCATGCTTAATGAGGAGAACTTGTTCATCATGATGGAGATGAGTCGATTCTTGTTCTTAGGATTGGCCAGGAATTTTTCTTGATAAACTGTTGGTATCATCGTTTCATCAAACAATATTTCGCTTGACATTTGTTTCCGTGTCCTTCCTGCCCTTTCTGCAAATTTAGTGCCTCCTATTGTTTCATTTTCAGGATACCCATCGAAAATGACTAGAGCAGTTGATTTTCACGAACATATGTTACTTAATTATCACAAATTGATTAAAAAGTTGAACCCGTGTTCTATATGACTCCTGTGCAGAATGAAATCAAGTTCGAACTTTCTAGTAAAGGATTATAGTGCTTGAACCACTCCACCATTTTCCTGCAATCATCATTATCTCCCTGAACTCTTGAGTCACTGATTTTCAAATTTTTATCAGAGCTGGTCAAATCAACACCACAGAATTTTGCAATTCCATCACAAATATGTTGGAGCGCTGTCATTCCCTGCGTCGACCTAGCCAGTACACTATCACTGACACCACGGCCATGAGTGAGGCCCCAAAATGCTCTCATGTTTTTCATTAACGGCTGTTCAACAGGGCTTCAGACAGACGAGTATATTTGCCAAGACGGGGAGAAATACGAAACGGAAAGCAGGTATAGGACAATAACAGGGGTATGTTGAAGTCTCCTAACTTATTAAAAAATTCTTGAGATTTACTGTGTTGTTTACTTCGCAACCGCGAAAGCGAAAGCCAGGTAATACCAGGGGTAGAAAGATTTATAACGAATTTTGTACAGATTATGTTAATATATTCATAATATAACTGATAAAATCTTTATTTGAGCAAAGAACTTTACGATAGAAAATGTATATTAATTTAGCAGAAATTTATTTAGTAAGATAGAGAAAATGTCGTGCATACAGATAGGATGGTTTGTTGTTGTTCAAGCCGCGCTAGCAGTAAGTCAGACATTCGCCAAACTTCAACCAGTTATAGCGCCTAAACGGTACACGTAACGAAAAAAATAGTTGCGACATAAATTGTAGGGAATTTTGTGCTGATTATTTTGATATATGATGATATATGGGGAACGTCTATTTTTCATGTTTTTTGGCTGTAATTAAAATTCGAACAAAAATGTTTGGTGGGAAACCTCAGATTCGTAATCAGCACCACAAAAAACATATAGGAGCCAAAAATTACGACTCCACCAGAATTTGTTTTAAACTATCCCTTTTTGACACCTAATGATTGGACTATATAGGATGAGGAATAGATGAGATTATATATTCTATGTAACGTCTCCGCTGCATATTAAATAACACATATAGTTTCATAAAAGCCTATAGAATGGAGACTAGATGAGGTTATGTATACTGTATTATGCTGGTTATGTAAGGGGAGGAGTTGAGATGTTTTCCTCCTGCACCCGAAGTGACGTCATCGACTGAGTTGAGTTGAAACGTGCTGATGTGAGTGACGTCATCTTTCCAACTTAGAGATTTTCATCATTTCTAGAATTATCTGGAAAGTCAATTAATTAGAAATCTTAATTAATCAAGGCTTAATTATTATCAATAAGGAATATTGATTAATCAAGGCTTAATTATTAATTTCAATTAATCTAATTTTTAATTGAACTTACTTGGTCGTTTTCAATGCAGATGGTTACAAAACTTCAAACTTCTCCGAGCCGGGGATCGAACCCGCTTTCAAAGGATTGGAGGACAGTCGCTCTAACCACTAGACCACCGGGGACTTCAGACAATATAGTAAAAATAATATATTTGAGTTTTAAAGTCACTATAGCTCTAGTGGCGCAACCTAGTGGTGCAAAAATCAACTATTGCCAGAACACGTGTATATATAAAGTCGAATCTTAGTTTTATTCCCACGATGTTCAAAACCATAAAATAATTGCTGACAAATAAGAGCAAGTGTAGAAAATAATCTTAAAATGATTTAAGAAAAGGGAAAGTTATCGTACGGAAAGCAATACCGTATGACGAAAAATATAATTTGAACTGACGGTTTTAAAAAGTTTACGGTTGGAACGGAAAACGGTGAAAAACCGTTTTGTCAACAATACAGCTTTAAACCGTCAACGGATAGTTTTTACGGTGTACATCAAATATAGGATCTGGCTGTAAAGATTTTAGTTGACTCTCGGAAATCTCAAACAGATCATTCACCAACAAAACAAATTTTGATTTAGCCAAATTGGTGTTCTTCAAATCTAGCACTTTCAGTTCACAACCATCAATTCCATCAATCCTGAAGATGTACGAATAATAGGCCTTCAATCTGGCAACTCCAACGATATCGATTTAAATGAACATATCTGTTTAAAAATCAGCCATGGGTGTTTCGATATAAGTTACTTCCTCCCCATAGCCTCCGTTTCCTGTTAGAGAAAGTCAAACACCATCATCTTCAGATTCCTCCGTCAGTATCATGCTTTCTTCTTCCACTATAAGTAAATATTCCATATTTACTTATAGTACCGCTCATTCGGTATAAATGGGTATAAATTTTCTATACTAACATGATCAAAAGAGTGTACTGAGTCCCGGTTTGAACATGTTCAATATTCAAACTGAAACATTTTTTTTACTTTACGGCCTTTACTCCCTTAACCTTACCTCCAGACTTTGTGTTCCCTGCTTTATACATCCATATTTCTACATATATATTTATTTGCAGACATATATATTTTTCATATAGGTTTATTTATTTAGGAATCTCTCCTTTCCAGCTCATAAAAGGCTGAAATCTGATTTTCAAAGGTGCTTTTTCATCCCAAGCACAAAAAATAGGAGAAGAATCTCCTTCTTTCACTCGTTGATCTACTCCAGCCTGAGAATCTTCTGCATAGATGACCGAGGGTGGCATTTATTGCTTGTGTGTTCTTTCCTTTCCCCCCTTTACTTACGGATTGTATTTGTCTTCTCATACTTTTATTTAGAATCTTCTGGTCCTGCTTGTTTTCACGCAGCGAAAATTAGAAGATCTAGCCTTAGTGATTCTTAGCGACATAATCAAGGCTGAGTTTTGATTTCTACATGCAATTGTCTTTTTCAACTTTATAATGACTCATCATTAATAGGGAAAAATGATGATTGATAATGTAATGTTATTACTATAACAAGAGGAGTAGCCTAAATTAGTGAAAGAGTCTTTCCAAAAAATGTTTTCAAAATAGGGGCATACAGAAAGTTAATGCAATCTCCTTCCGCTTCATTCTGAAATGTTTAAAACGTCAAAACGTACCAGATATCCCTTTTTTTTGGTAAAAAATAAGTTTTTATGACTACACTAACGTCATAAATGAAATGTTTACAGAAATCTATTTGAATTAGAATCCGATTGCTTTACTGTAATATTAAAAATTTTTAATAAATTAATTCAAATCAGTGTCAGTCAAATTCAGTATTTTGTACTTGTAAAATACAAAGTGTTTCTTTACGCCATAATCCGATAATATCTGGGTAGGAAACTTGCATCCAAAATAATTAAAATGATGCTATATGTATGATTTCTTAACAGTGATTTTGACTGCAAAAAATATTCTAAATATACCAACGGGAGAAATAAATGTATAAAAAAAAGAATAGTGAGACGGCACTGTTTTTTAAATTTTAATGTAGCCAATAATATAGGTACATCAGTTTTTCAGGCTCCAGGACAATTAAATGACAACTACACATTAAAGAATAAAATGCAACTAATATTTATGACTGACTGAAGACCTTGAAGAAAAACATTATATTCTACAGAGGACTAAAAAATTGAGCTCAAAATCTAAGATAAAGGAATTGAGTCTTTTGAAGAAATGTCTACTGATAGATATCCAAGTGTGAATTTTAACAGCTAACTTCCGGCTTACTATTAACAAATTCAACATGTAAAAACACAAATCCTCTTTAGTTTTTTTGTATCCGTGAGATAATATAAGTTAAAGCAATCAAGTATATGCACTAATTCAAGATAAAGAAGCTGAAAGTAAAATTCGATAGCACATTCACGCACTAAATCAGTCTATGTTAAATGATGTCTTACTACATAAGGTGCGAAGCGAAAAGGTTTCCCCTCTAAGGAAAAAGTGTTAACCTCTTCAGTCCTGAATTTTTTTAAATTGAATAAAAAATTGATATTCATGTTCTGTTACCTTTATTAGGTCTGAATAATACCCAGAGAAAAAATTTGGTTGATCAAACAATTTTAACACCCATAATTTTAAGGTACACATATGTGTACCTCAGGACTTAAATAAGTAAAAGTGTCATCTACAAATTTTTTTTTATTTTTATTGTAAAAGCTTATTAAATGAACAAAATAAAGAATTTATTATTTTATCAATCTATTAAATCTTAATTCGAATGAAATTTCAGGAAACAATTGTTTTTCAGTGTACATAAATAGATATTGTATTTTGTGCGCTGGATTCTACTCCTCGATTTGCATCCCAGATACCTGTATTTTGATGTAAATTTGTCATCCATGTATTGAGGAACATGGCTTGACATATCAAGTTTGATTTCTTTTAAAGGATAAGGGAAAACTTGTCTTGCTTGTTTTGGAGTGTTTTCACCTGTTGGTAATGATGAAATTTCTTGTCGCCTTTTAGGTATATTTTCATCATTTGATGTCCATTCTCCCATTGAAATGCTTTCATGCAAAAATAAATTTTACTAACTCTTAGCCTTCCTTTCCTGCTGATGAAGGGAGTTCTCTCATATTTCAACAGTGCCTGACATCACATATTTTGGCTTCTCCCTTGAATGATCTGCTATTCATTTTTGCACCATTTTGTAATATATCCAGCAGTTGATAACCACTATTGACATTTTTTTGTCCATTTTGCACATGCTAAATAATTATCGTACAAAATAATGAATCCCATCTCTAAATAGAACAAAATGCTCTACAAAATTCATACAATATTTTTAGGATGTTGTATGGCAATCAGCATATCATAAGAACATCATGGAAATATCGTAAAATATCTTCTGCTAATAGGGATATGTTTCCTTTTTTTGTTGACTATTTTAGGGTAATCAACCACAGTGAATTCATTTTCAAATTCATCTTCATATTCTTCATTTATTCTAATTTAAAAATTTCATTCTTCTTTTGAGTAGCTATCATCTGAATGATTATCTCAAACAAGTAAAAAAATATTTTTTTTCCTAAAAGTTCAAAAGTCTCCTTTTAAGTTAATGTTAATAGAAAAATATAAATTATTAGTTTATGTACTTTCAAATGCTGTATAGGGGATGACTGATTGAAATGAACTGACTAAAAGACAGCAATAAAACTAATTTTATTATTAAAATTAAAAATAAATATTTTTAAAATTATATTTCATTAAAGTATTAAGCATATGAATTATTCATTAGAAAAAAAAGAACAATAAATTCTAGGACAGGAAGTGATAATTTGAAAATAAGCGTTCAAAAGATAATCCTCACGCAGAAACACAAGCAGTCAAGAGATGGCCGCCAAAGTGCCTGAGGTGCACATATGTGTATCTTCATTCAATTTATATTTTTACAGATTCTATTATAGATAACTTACTATAATTTAATTATGACTTCAATCAAACATTAAAGACTTTATAAAAAAATACGCAAGACTTTATTTTAATAATAAAGTATGAAAAAATGTCTTTACTTTTGCTCCGCTTTGTGTTCGCGCCATAGTCGTGTGTCATTAATTCACAGCGTTATATAAGAAAAAAATACCGTACTGTGCTGCCATCTAGTGATGAAAATTGAAAGCTACATTCATAGATGTTGCAATACATGCCTTTTTTCGTTATAATTTTACTTCGGAGGCAAGAAAAATGAAAAAAATTTCAGGTACACATATGTGTACCTAAGGACTGAAGAGGTTAAATCTTTATTCCAATGTCCTTGCTCCGTTTCCTTTTCCCTTGTTGCTCACTAGATAATTAGAACATAATGCCTCAATCGCATCTCACTAGATTAACAACTCCCTTCCCACTTCAATTTATTATAATGATTCTGGCGAACTGCATTGTTACAAAGCATTTAGCTAACAGCACTTCTTCACATTAGCACCTCATTTAGAGTTTTCTGAAGGATCTAAAAGAAAGCCAATAGTAGATATGTTTCTTTTCAGGAAAATGGTACTATAGTTTTACGAACTGGGATAAAAAAATATTCATACCTAGTCGAAACCCACATAAAAGAACAATGAGGTTAATATTTATCCGAATATCGGAAAGTCTTAATTTTCACGAAGATTTCCTGTTTCTGAAATAGCTACCTTTCCAAAATATATATCTAAATCATATCATCATCATGCTCCACAATACTCGCTTCTTTCGTATATTCTAGTGTAATATGCCATCGAATTATTCAGAAACCTTCTAAGAGAAAGAGTGTAAAAATGAAACTGAATATATAAATTGATAGGGAGAAAAAGAATTTCATCTTTACACAAGAAACGGGAAATATTCAAGAAAATAATCACGGGAAACTAATTGCGGTTTTTTTCTCATGTTTTAATGTCACCTATATTGTAGAAAAGGATAATACAAATCAAGGCAGCTTCTGAGTGCAAAAATTCAATAAAAATGCGAATGAGAAATTGGGATTAGGTGACGTCGTTGGAATCATGTCGGCTACATGTCCTAATGCTCCTCGAGTGAATTATGGAAGAAAAGAAGTCGTAGTTTCTAATCAAATACATCAGAAGACTTTAGTCAATTTTGTAAGTTGAAGTGGAAAAATCACAACAAACAAGCAAAAACTCAAAACAGAAAAATTGAATCTATATTTTTCCGCGTTCTCGAAGATTGTAAAACTGAAATAGAGCAAGCAGCGAAAGAAAAA
>BGPR01034527.1:0-16431 GCA_013235015.1 Araneus ventricosus
TGCACGCACAAATCGCGGTTTTGATACTTTGTAGCATTAATAGGGTCGTATTCATAGATTATTATCTTGTTTATTTGAATTTTTGAACGATTTTCTTGATGCCTCTGCCACAACTTTTGAATTATGTTAATAATTTTAGTTTGTGAATAATTGTGATAGTTAAACGCTCTTCCTACTTGTAAAAGATAATTTTAGAGAGGATTCCGTCGGATATGTAACCAAAATATTTATAAACACACTGTTTTGACGATTAATTCTTATATAACAAAAGAGTAAGTAATTCGTACAGAACTAATGAGCTATATAAAAATAAACCTTGTAATCAAGATGGCCTTAAAAAGTAGTCGCAGAAGAGTAGTCAGTGAATAATTCAAAAGGAAAAGAAAGTTAACTAACTGTTTAAAAATGACTAAGTTAGAAATAGAGCGTTCATTTGCTACATTTTCCAATGACCTAATTGGCCATTTTTATAGTTGTCTGGAGAAAAAGTTATCACCTAAATGAAAATTTTGAAAAGAGGAATTACTTTCGAGCGCTTAGAAACTACTGCAGCTGAAATTTAAATTATAAAATTATAACTGAAGAATGATAAAATATCTGTAAGTTCATCTTTAATTTTAATGGACACTCTTTGAATAAAGAATTAATTTAGTTACAAAATAAAGCAATGCCTTACCTCTCTAAAGGGCCGTTTTTCCTAGTAGAGTTATAGCAAAATGGCTTTGGGATTAAGATTCATTTAAGAAAAAAAATTCATTTAGCGTATTCGATGGCATTAATTTTTTGTTAATTAATTTTGCTAATTAATTATGAACTCCAGACACTTCGTTATGGTTTGGGAAAAGAAATTGGAACATTTAGGTTTTTGTTTCATCGAAAAATTTGGCGAGAATTTATGACAACCTTAAAAAAATGCATTTAAAAATTGATGAAATTGGTAGTAAGAATACTTACCACGGCCTTAAGATAATTTTGCACAATTTTCAAAACTGTGAAAAACTTTTGGAGAAAGCTCATTTTTTGTATTCATAATTTACATATTTTTGAAATTATGCTTTAATATTACGTAGGGTAACCAAGACAATTTTTGACACCCTAATCTTTGATTTTTTAAAAATTAGCTTTAATTTCAATATTCAGTTTCATCTAATCTAACCTTAGGCAGGCAGTTAAAAGTAAACAAACTAAGAAAGAAGAGATGTCAATAACTGTAGTGACAATTATTTATTCATAGGGTGTTCATTTTATTATTTAAACTGACATAATTCCAAAAATGATTTTTTTTTGGATTCAAGGACGTTTAAAATGTGGTTTTGATATCAAAGTCAAATCTTTTCACTATTACAATGCTTTCTCTTTGTATATTTTATTTACGAGAAAGTAAAAATAAAAATAATTACTCATTAAACTTCAAAAAGTGATCTTTCCGAAAGTTTTCAAAATCTCTTCTATTAGTGCTATTTCTTTTCGTTAAATCTATGGCGAGTTTAGCTCAATAGAATTATGCTCTTCTGTTAAACAAACAGCTACATTTTATACCAGAACTAAAGCTGTTATACGTTAAAATAAAAAGATAATCATCAGATACTTTACTTTCTATAAATGGATATTAATTTGTTTGCTCAAAAAGTTTAGGCTCAAATTATTTTAGGCTGAATTTCTGATGTCAATATAAGCGATCTAAAAGTTGCAATAAAAGGAATTGTACTTTGTTGAATAAATTAAAATTAAAAGCTGTATGTTGTAAAGCGCTATTGTTCTTAATTAGCCAACAATCCCGTAAACTTTTAATTTCAGTCTGAACAAATTAAAATTAACAGCTGCCTAGCGCCTTGCTGCAAAGCGCTATTGTTCTTGTTAGGAAATTCTGCATTTTAAGCTAAGAAGCTTGCACCTTTTCTAAATTGTTATTATGTCAGAGAAGAGAAGAGAAGAGAAGAGAAGAGAAGAGAAGAGAAGAGAAGAGGAGAGAGAGAGAGAGAGAGAGGGAAAGTATGAACCTTGTTAAATGGAAATGCTATTTGTAAATATGTTCTTAATTGTGGTCGTCTAATAAATGTCTCTTTTAACTTGTAAGATTCGTAACTTCTAAAAAGCTCTATCTCATAGAAATTCCACTGCATGCCAGGACGCTTTTAGCTCATTATCCAGCAGCTCTTCATAACTAGTGTTACTCAAGCTGCCTGTCTCTACCTTACGAGACTAACAAGTGATATTAGCAAACTCGTTTCCTGTGCCTAACAGTTCCTGCCTAGCTGCCAAGCGCTATTGTTCTTAATTCGGCAACAATCCCATAAACTTTGAATTCCAGTCTGCTTAAAAATGCCATCTTCATTCGGGTAGATCGAAGCGATTGAGAAATATGTTTCTAAACCTTTAATAATCCCTAAAATTAGGAATTTAAACAATTTAATCTAGGCTGTTTGAAACTGAGAGAGCTTGGCTAAGAAGTTTTGATGTATTTAATGTATCATCTTATTTTTTAACCTTTAGACTTTTATACATTTTGTTCTCTACTGTATTGATGAGAAGCTGGTTTTAAAAGATGTTGGAGAAACTCCCTTGCTTCTTCTATTTACCAATGAGTCCAAAATTTTTAACTGACTGGATTATGATTTCATAAAATTGTCCATTAAAACTGCCCGAATTGTTTTTAAAATCTTTATTTAACTTATCGTCTTTTGCGTTTGTAAATATTGAATTTTTTATATCAATTTTTCACTCACTCCATGATAGGCTAGATTTCTGAAATTTTGTACAGATCTGTGTTTCCGATGGCACTATACGTCTTAAATATTTTCAGAGCCTAATTATAAATACAGATTAATTTTAGTTAAATCTAGTAGTCTTCACCACCTAGTAGTTCAAAAACGCTTTCATTAGTGCGTGTAAAAAAGAAAATAATATTCTTAATCGAAAGTCAGGAGGACGAAACAAAAGCTTCAAAGTGTGAGGCACTGAAAACAGTACAATAAGGAAATTAATGAATATCACAAAAATCTAAATTCCTGAACATCCATTAAAAAAACATATCATAAATATGATTAATATTCCAATTTACGTATAGTGTTTCTATCAGCATTTCGTGCGTTTAGATTTTGTTTTAATTCTTAGACCAGAATTGTGCAAACGTTTTTTAGGAGTGGGGAAAAAATGGCAGATTAATATAATTTGTTATAAATTTCAATTTGGACTCAAAAAAATATTATTTAAAATTTATTTTGATAATAATGCGGTAAATGAAACTGTGATTGCATTTCTAAAAGTCCACATAGTTTGTTTCAAAGAGGGATGCGTTGATTGTATTATTATATTATCACTTTAAATTGCTACATTATTATTTTAAAATCTTCGGTGGGTCGGTTTAGCTTAGTTATATTACAGTCCTGTTTTGCAGCAATACGAGTGTTGTTCTGGGACGGGCCTCGTAATTTTGATCAGCTGTCAGATGACGAGGATGACACCTGAGCTGCCCCCCTCTTCAAACTTCCGTACCTCATCAGCGGGAGGATATTTGGACACTACGTATGGTTTAAAGTGCAACAGGCCCCATACGTGATGAATCTTCAGTGGAATTGGGTTTTGAGCCGGGAAACATCCGGTCTCGAAATCGAGACCTTACCACTAGGCCACCGCGTCACTTTGCGGTGGTCCGGATAGAACCTCTAAGCGGGCCGTAGTTTGCGCATCACTGCTCTAGACTTTTAATTAAAAAATTTAGTTTCTATTTTCAAGAGCCCTTACAGTAGTTTGTGTTTTTATCTATCTTTTTTCATTATAATTACAAACTTTATTTAAAATATGGAAAATAAATGCTTCAGTTTTACAGCAATATACAAAGAAACTTTTGACTCAATCCAAGGCTTCAACTTTGTGTCGAAATAAATACTTTTCCAAAGATGTCTGGATACGAGGACCCTCACCATCTAACCGATTTTCATTTTACGGTATCGAAATTAAACCATGGGGAAAAAGGGACAATCCATCAATACTCGTGATTCACTTGAAGAGAACCCGCGCTCAACCGAAGTCATCTATCAATAGCCATTAATTGATCTGCAATTTTTTTATTCCGCCCCATCCAGTCAAAAGTTAAAAGGTGACTGAAAAGCAGAGAAGGGGTCGTGGCCCTTGTTTGTCGCACGTAGGGCCCTGAGGGGAGGGGGATATTAATGATGTTTGGAACAGGAAAGCCTGTACGTACATGCATTCTGCATTGAAGTTGATTTTGTTAGCTTACTTAGTTGAAGAGCGGTAGTGGCGATTGTCTAAATGATGGCTCATTAGTGCAAAATGGTGCAAAATTTCTCCTGCAACTGAAAGAAATCTCTAAGCAGCTTGTAATATTTTGGCAAGAACGAAAAAATGTTTTATGTTCATCAGTTGGGAAAAAAAATGTCAACATTTTTCAAGTTTCCACTTGAAAAAGTAGCATTGAAAAATTTCGATTTCAGTTTTTTTTATAGTATCTCAATATAAAATTTAATTTATGGCTTAGGCACATGCTGCAGATTGATAACTTCTAAAACTTTACACTCATAGAAATTATTAACTTGTTATCAATTTTTTTCAAAGAAGTCATTTTACCAGTATTTCTTTGATGAAAACATCCCAAGAAATTGAAGCACAAATTTGTGTTAATAAAATTATGGATCTTAGAATGAAGAAGTAAGAAATAATTCTGTTGAAAAAAATTGGAAAATTAATTAGAAACAGAAAACCTTGTAGCTTGCAGAATGCATTTTCCAGAGAATAATAGAATGAATTTTCTTTTCTTTAAATGCGTATTTATAGTGTAAAAGATGAAAGTAATTTTTTTAACAAAAATCTGGTGGCGAGAACGCAAGTCGTAAAAGTTTTAGGCAATGTAAGAAATACTCTAAGTGAATTGAAATTTTAATCCTATTCATAAATTTTTTTGAGCGTTTAGAAATTTTCATGTGGATATATTGTAAAAGTTCCCGAAAATCTTAACAAGAACCACAATAAGACAATGTATTTGAATGAGCTGCAAAAGGTTGATTTAGATATGGGTCGCGAAAGCGTTTACTCAAATCAAAAGAATAAAATATATGATATATGGGGGGAAATGAAGTCATATTTGAAGTAGTAGACAAAAATGTATTTTCATTTGGAAGCAAAATCACATCGCTTTAGTTTATGCGAAAATATTCATAAATTTAGTTCAGTTAGACTAACGTCCCATTTTGAAGTCCATGAGAGATATTTTGGAACGAATCTCATCATTTTGAACCATGGTAAGATGACAAAGACGATATCTGAGCCGGTACTCCCTTCTCTTAACTTCTACATCACGCCAAAGACCGCAGTACTCCCGTGGCAGAATATCTGCTTCAGTGCCAAAGGGTTGCGGGTTCGATTATTCAATTCCAAAGGAGACCCGCAATGTATACAAGTTTGATTCACGTTGATTCCGTCGAAGGTTAAACGTCCTATCATTGGTGTGGTGTGGAATTATGGAAAGGAGGTGTCATCTTCGCCATTTAACAATGGCTCAAAAGGCTCTTCAGTGGAATTGTGTCTCGCTTTCGCGATCCTATACCAGTTTACCGCGGCCTATAACAATATTTATGATTTATAATTAGTCATAGTTTGTTGATTTGCTAGAAATCATGTTTCGTCACATTTAATTACAGGGAGACGTATGAAATCATTAACATGATAAAGGCGAGCTGATATTGATTCTGACAAAAAATTGTTATGCTCTGATACGCAATGATTCAAGTTCCTGAACTTAATTGAAAATAGTTTCAATAAATATGGAGGGGCTCTTTCCTTGGGAGTCATCAAAACGGTCTACGACCATTGAGTTGAGTCGATCCTCCTGGACTATGGAATGGAATGGACTGCATATAAGAGGGTAGTTACAATCGAAGTTCACCTTTTCGGAAGGCTCTAGAACAGGTTGTATGGCTCTAAACGAAACAAAATTTCATTAGTTTGTAATATAAGTGATGCGATATATGAAAACCGAAAGAGAGAGAGAGGGAAAGAGAAGAAAGAAAAAAAATTAAAATGTTCGTCAATATGTGGCGCGGTGCCACCTATTGAAGAAAAGGTGTTACAGCGAGCCACCAAAGAGCCTTCCGAGTAGGTGAACTTCAATTCGTAACAACGCTGTATATGTGATATTCAGAACGTATGACATTCATCTATAAAAGTGTTGCGAAAATTGTCCTGTGGGTGTATGGTGGTAGCAGTCCGATAAGAAGCACAGAGGAGAATGACGCCTTATTCACGAATATTCCTGAAAACACGAAACACAGGTGACAAGAAAAACAGCACTTGCGCAAATCAGCTACTCAAGCAGACAGAAAGTCACCAATAATAACAGAAACAGCACTAACAATAGAACTCAGCATTTATCAGCTGACCAATTCGCACTGCGAGGAGACTCCAAAGAGATCATTGGCTCGTTTGAGCTCCTCCGATATTCATAGTTTTCCAACAGGGTGTGAAGTCAAATGGAAAATTCCGGAATAATCTTCATAACTCCGTTCCTAATAGAGATAGAGCGATAATTCTTGTATTTTTTGAAACCTTCATTTTGTCGCCAAAGTCGCTAAGATGGTCGACAAGTTTATCGCCAAGGTCGGGGTCCATCCAATACGAATTCCTGTAAATCTCTCCTTCCAACTATAAGACTAATTGGCAGGGAAGCTGTATTTATAGATTCGAAACAGTATGAAACAGGAAATACATGAGTCTGTATGTTTGTCAATATATCAAAAGAACTCAACCGAAACGGTAGTCAGCTGTGATATGAAATTTGCACTTCTCATTCTGGGCTCCATTTTTAGGTCTAGGCTATTTTCATCATTGAAAAGTAATTGTTTTTAAAGATACTTAATTAAGAAAGGGAAAGGATCAGGACAAATTCTTAAATAAAAATCATTATTAAGTGAACTTCCAAATAGTGACTCAAATATTTATATCTCCAGAATCTTCCGGTGTATTTCCGTTTTGCCATCCCAAACTTCGCCGGAATGTAATAAAGGAAGTATTATATTCCAGTTATCTTTTAGAAGAGTCCAAAAATATTGCATATAGTGAATTCTTGAAATAAATCTGTAATAAAAAGATTATCAATATTAATTACAATGAATAAAAGTTTGAACCTCTCTGGTGAAGTCGGATAACAAAGCTAATAAGCATATAACTGAAAATTTCTCTTAAATCAACAAAACGATGCATTTCTATCTGCGAAACTCCTATTCTGCGAAACTTTTGAGTTCATGCGAGTTCTATGCACTCGAATCAAGGTAGCTTATTTCTTAACTGAGCAAAACCAGACACTGCATTTTCTAAGTAGATTCTCATAACACACATTCCAGATTTCATTGGAAACCATTTAACCAATTTCGTTAAGAATTTACAGAGATATGAAAAAAACAATCATTAAGGAAACAGAATACATCAATCACGATCAAAAAGTTCATGATTATACAATGATGATCATCAATTTGGGAAGACATTTTATTAGATCAAAGTTTCATCAATCAACGGCTTACGTTTCAAGAATATTAAAGAGATCAGATTTCAGACAAAACGGACAAGATTCGAGTATCCTATCCGTTAGAGCAAATATTTGTGATTGAGAATAATGATGTTTTAGCTAATTGTAAATCGCTTAGTACTATCAGTATTCTTTTTTACTTCTTTTTTTATGCTCTTAAACCTTTTTACAGGATGCCGCAGTAAAATTTATATGTGCAGTAAAACTTCGATTAACCGTCACTCATTTAACCGCCAGTTTCTGTAATCCGTCATCGTCTTAAAAAAACTAATCATCATTTCTGTACATTACTACTCTTACATTGAAATTTATATTGACCGTTTTGCAAAATTAAATACAATATATGCGTATTATTCACTTTTAAAGGACTTTGTTTTCATTTCCGGCCCAAGCCAGCAGTGAAATCTCGTTAATGTGCATATATATTAAGAGATTTCTGTTATCCGTCTATTCGGTAATCCGCCACAGCCCTGGTCCGGACGATGACGGTTAATCGAAGTTTTACGATTTTACTTTGAATAATTATTGCATGCCGGCGAAGTACTATAAGTCAAATTAATTTATATAAATGCAGAATTTTGTCAGTTAATGGAAATGTTCGAATTCCTGACAGTTCTTGTCCAGGCTCTGCTGATCAAGCTGACGGATGTACTTGCAAACAGCACTAAAAATGAGATTAACATTTGAGTGCTTTCAGTGGATGATCTCAACTTGTTTATCTGTAGCTTATCTTGAGATGGTTGTTTAATTTATTTCTCGAAAGCGAAATCTTTTGGGGTGAGATCCGGTGAAGAACGGAGGAGTTCAATGCTACCTCTTCTAACCATCTCCATCAAGATAGGCCCTCGCCCTCACGTCGTGATAGTAATACGAAGGCGTTTTATCTCGCTGGAAACACACTAGTAATTCTCAGACACCAGGAGAATTCTTTGGCATAAAGCATCCTTATCGTAAATCCTCCCCTCTTATAGTCTTATTCCATATGAGAAAAGCCAACGAAAACAACTGGTGAAGAAGCAGCCTCACAAATAACTTATCCAAACAAAAGATAATCCAGTTAATCAAGTTCCTAGCTACCAGTGAAGACTTATCATATCGCAACCCGGAATCAATGATAATTCATACAACAACTTTTAACAATAACTCATTTGAGGGTTGACTCCCCTCCCCTCAACAGACTATTCAATGATGGCTTAGCACCTGGACATTTCACCAGAACTAAAAAAATTTTTTTATAACCTTATATAATGAGAATTTCACTATCATTTTCAGGTGAGCAGTATAAAGCAGCATATCACAAGCTAGCTACAAAACAAGGATGAATTTAGACTAAAAAATAAAGCGAATAAATAATAATATATTAAGTGGTTTTGCATATGATAGATCTACCATACATATTTCACTTTGAACTTTTTTATCGTATTTGAATTGAAAATTTTATCTTTAATTTGACTTCATTCTAATTTTTTAACAAGCAAAAGCACTTGGAGTAGAAACTCAAAGTAAGATAGTCTCGATGATTATTACCAATCTATACTAAAGGTAATTGATGTAATTAGCACTTAACAATAATATCTTGCAGATAATCAAAAATGGGACGCGCCCAATACAATTTTGTACTAATTTTTTTTATTGTACTATTACTATTTTTTTTAATTTAAATTCCTACTATTTTTTTTAATATTGTACTACTACTATTTTAATCATTTATACATACTATTTTTTTTGATATTATACTATTTTTTTAAGAGTTACTAAGTCATTTATTTTCTTGCTGATATTGTTTTCAAATACATATTTTCTTGTCATTTGATTCATCATACATTAATTTTGGTTCTGCATGTAATTCTAAAAATCTCATATTATTTTAGTTTGTTGTATGTTTTTAGTAATTCCTTTGTAAATCGTCATATAATAAGGGAGATGTTTGTGTGTGTTGTTCCTCTACAGGAGACTCTAATTGAGCTAGGAATTGGCTGCATTACTCTGAAAGGTGGAATGTCATCATCTGAGCTTTCTTTTTGATGATTTCTATAAAATTTTACATTTATTAAAAGATACAAATTGCGTTTTCTATAACCGAAACATTATTGATCAAAATCATTTTTCACCATCGAAAGTGCAAAAAATTACCTTTCAATGATATCAATCCATTTCCGTTAATTTTTCTGAATTTTAGTAATTTTCGAAAATTTTTTTTCCGCATGACTTTAAAATACTTTTCATTGTCGCAACGTAATTAATACGTTTTCATTGTTAAAACAATATTTATTGCATATTTCTCGTTCGATTGTTGTAATCGCAGATAATACCTAATACATTTTGCTTTACATATTTTTTTCATCAAGAGTTGAAATTCAATCAACCAAGCTCCAGGGATATGTGCTTGTTCTTACAGTAAGAAATATATCAATTAAGCTGATGGTTATGGTTTCTATGCTTATTCTTTTCTCAGCATGTTTTAGAAATCAGTTAACTTGCTGCTGCCATAAATGTGCTGCATCATTTATGTTGAAATCAATGCACATTTTACAAAGGTATAAGAAAAAACAGAAGATAAATTGCGACAACATGGAATTGAGGTTACATGACAGGTCGTTATTTGACCTCAAGGAAATCATTTATGAACAATGACATAGAGTCCAGGTCTTCAAAGAACGTGGGTTTAAATATCTACCACAATCGAGAGTTTAAAATTACGTTGATAGAGAACCATGAATATAAGTTACAGTAAGATTCAATTGAAATCATATTCCCGGCGAGACAAGCTACTATCCAGTCTTCCGTGAAGATCACGATAACTAAAAAAATGCAGCAAGCTAGATAGCTGAAATTTTAGGCTATGATAGTTTGTGCCTAAATTACATTGAATGCTATCAAATTTTGGGTCAGAGATCCTCAATGAGTTGACTATCTGCGGTGATAAGTAATTCAAGCGCATGCAAACGCGATAACTCAAGGTATGAACAAGCTAAATGGACTAATTTTTTCAATCCTACTATTAGTTCCATAACTGCTATATATCTTGTTCAAATTTCGCAATCGATTTTAATCAACTTCCCGATAAAGCTGGAGATTTAAAACGTTTAAAGCATATCAGAACAAGATGACAAAATCACATATAATCGTCTTTCTTGTATGTCTTGGCTCTCCCAGTTTTTGCGACGCTGTACATTGTTCTCATCTCAATATTTGCTTTAGTTTTGGTATGATACCCATGACATAAACCCTATTTTATAGCAGCAGTGACGTTTTCATTATATCTAACTGAAAATAACTATTCATTAGATTCAGGTTTCATTTTTTTGCATATGGATTGTATATTCTTAAAATCTCATGACAAAAAGTATTTTATATGTACTTTTATTGAGGTACCATGTCTTATTTTAAATATTACATGTTTTCTTCAGGTAGTATTAGTTTTATAACATGATAACTCGAACCATAAAAAGCAAAAAATCTCTTAATTGTGAAGGACTACTAAAGCTGTATATATCATCTTGAACTACCTACAAAATTGATTACTTCATAATGTATTTGTGATATTTAAATATATTGGATAATTCTCGTTTTATAAATTGATACATTATTTAACAGCTTTTTTGAAACCTTTAATTTTTTAACACTCCTATGAGTCTGTTAAAGATTAAATGCTTGCTAACTTTGAAATCTAATATGTGTTTAATGTTTTTGAGAATAGTGTGAATTCATGTTATAGACTCTATCTTTTTAATTTTTTTAGGTTCAGTGTTCTAACTTTTAAATTCTGATATAGTTTTAATGTTTTCCAGAATGTCTGTAACAACTTTTAAATGTTTTCTGATGTGTGTGTTTCTACTTTTAAATTCTTTATGCTTTGTTTCATTTTAGAGTTCAGTGTTTCAAAACTTTTATCTATATAACATGTTTTTAGTGGCCTCTTTTGATGATCTTATACAACTTTTAAATCCCTGAAGTGTTTTTAAATGTTTTTAAGATTCACTGATTACAGCTTTTATTCTTTGTGTGTTTGATGTTCATCATTCACTTTGTAACTAGAGTTATTTTCTGCAGTGTGAATTTTCTTTTAAGTAAATAAATAAAATTAATAAGTAAAATGACATTCAAATAATTGTTGATCTCAAGCAATGATTAGATACGTGACTATGGATCATCGTGTACTTGATCAAAATAACGTGAACTGAACTCCATCTAAAGACATAGAAATCCGTCGGTCTCTGGTATCAACATTGTCACTGTAGTGATCCGTTTTAATGAGATGACACCACAGAAGATGAAGGCAATGACGATGAAGAGGGGCCAGAAGAGAAACCACCACCAAACCAAGAAACTCTTCAAGCCCTTCTATTGTAAAAGATCGTCCAATATCTATGAATCTTTAAAGAGAGCATTATATATGAACAGTTTATCTAACAGATTCTGGAGGACGAGGTTGCTCTCAGCAATTTTAAGAAAACTTTAAAAAATCAGCATTGTATGAATTTTCTTCAATTCTGTGCTTGTATCGATTTTCTCTTTCTGCTTAAAACGAATGAGTACATACCAACAATGCAGTGGGATCTTTTTTCAGCAAAACCTATAGATATGTAGTATTTTAAGGCATTTTTTGGTCTGATCATTCAGTCAGTGATCACCTAACTTCGTATTAGTTGGGAATAGAAAGCTTGCAAAGGAGTCAAAAGAAATAAAACTATGTAAATTAGTCAAAATCTTCTATAATATCTATACCACCCTTTGAACACTATCAGAACATTTGTCCATAGTGGAAGAAAATCCCTAGAAAGAATACATAGCATTTTTTGCACTGAAAAGACAAGATTTGAGTTCTTTTATTAACTAAGCTTTTATTTGTGATATAAATGCATTATAACTTCATAGCAATTAGCCACCAGATTAAACAGAATACAAAAAAAAACATGATAAACAAGATTTTTTACAGTAGTACATGCCGATCCATCATTATAAGTGATTTTGTCTTTCTGAACATATGAAACACAAGCGCTTCCAAAATCAAAACTTTCATAAAATTATATCAATTTTGCAGAATGAAAAGAAACAAATCCACAATAACAATATATAATTTTTAAAAAAACGCCCTGTGAGCTCTATTGTTAGGTTTAGCTAGCTATTACCGGAGAATTCACATCACCAGCCTGATGTAAAAAGGATTGAGGAAAACTTTAAATCAGCAGGTAAATCAAGTGAATAGTGCATTCGTTGAAACTCCACAACCGCTACGGGTCCTGAGTTCATGTGAGGAATTTAGCGTTGAAAAGCAACAAAATGACTTCCACAGAATTCGTGATTTATCTATATATGGGCACAACAGTTTTTTTGTCTCGTACTACTTACACTTGCTGATTGTTGCTCCAACGTCCATGTCACATTTCATCTTTGTCCAGTGAATAATTCATAATACTTCTTTTATAGCTGTTGTTATCGTGTCACCTTCTCGATTCATCGGTACATCTGCAGGGACGAATGATGACGAGGTCGAATAATAGAATACTGGCATCGGACCAATCTTGTTACAGTCTCAAATGTGAAAAACCAACAGGTGCTCACAAAATTCTCCCAGTCAGGGGGGGTGCAGAGCCTGGTACCAAAATTTTCCATACCGTTTAAATATGGCGAGCATATCATCCGGTGCAAGAAAAGTTTAAAAAATGATTAAACACAGAACCATTTAAACAAATTGACTAGAAAGTTAGAAGCAATTAACAATTCAGTTATTATTACAAAGAATGATGAGTGAAATTAAAAAAACTTTTAAAAAATCAGTTGAAAAGTTAAGGTTGCCATAAGACATGAAAAAGCTTTTGTGTAGCGAAAATACTAATTATTTAATAGCACTGGTAAACCGAAAGGATATTGTTACTTCAAACTATGATAACACTTTGATCCAAGTGATCTACAAGCAACCCACGGTATATCAAATTTCGGACAAAATCGGTCAAAGGAAGAATTCCAAAATCATGCTTGATTCCACTTCCTACAAAGCTAAATACAGAACGCGCGCCGTACTGGTGAGTTGATTTTATTGAAAATGTCAATATTTACGGTGCTTCATTATTCATTTTAAACCATATAATACAATATGTCAGTCTTGGAGATACATGTTTATGGATCGTTTCATCAAATTACGACGGATGGTTTTATGTTTAGCGTATTCTATCTCCAACACCGGTAGAATTCATTTTTTTTTTGTTGCTTTTGCTTTAAAAGCGCGACATTATGTTCATCTTCAGATGAAGTATACAACAAAGATGGATCCGCCTTTAACTTAACATCACTGGCCATATACGGTTGGGTGGCTCACTGATCTAAACACCATCAAGCATGAAGGGCAAGTTGAGACCAACGTGATATTAATTCAGCAGGGTAAGATCCTAGTCACGCGCTTTTAATAAACAAAAAACAGCCCCTTTCTCTCCCATTTGAAACATCGGTGTTGATAAAAGAAAAGGAAAAAATAACTACTACAGTAAACTAAACATTTTTTTAAAATCGTGAGTTTAGTTAGTCTAATCAGAAACTGAGGGATATGTTTTATTTTACCAGGGAATTATATCTATTCTTGCCAAGATGGATGAAAAGCTTGGTACATCCACTGGCGAATCCGATTAAAGCTTTAAATTTTTTAAGTACTGCTTCTTCTTCTTCTATTGATTTAGGTATCGTTGGAAGGAGTCAGGCATCTTCGTGCAGATCTTTGCTGCAAAACCCATTGTGTAATATAACTTGGTAACGTCCGTTTTTTGAGCTACATAAAATGATTTTTGGAACGGATTTGTAGCTAAAATCGTAGTCATATGATCAGGAATAATGAGACAGCGGCACCCCCCTCTACACTTTTACAGGACATCGGAAGGTGATTCGGTGTGGATTTAAGCGCACTGAACCCGTGGCTGCAGAATTTTTTGTTCTTCGTCGTTTACTGACAGCGCACATCACCATTTCATTTTTTTAGCCCACTCATTGAGCAGGTCGTCGATCTCTCCACACCACGCCTTTCATTTTAGCCCATTCATTTGAGCAGATCATTCGACCTCTCAACACCACGTCATTTTGATTTTTAGCCCATTCATATGAACAGGTAAATTCGACCTCTCAACATCACGTAATTTAACATTTAGCCCATTCATTTAGACGAGTAATTCATAACAGCTTCACCCCACCTCACGCCATTTCATTTTTAGCCATTCATTGGTAGGTCATTCACGACGCTCACACCACGAATGTTCATTTTACAACTTACTACCAACCAATCTTATCTTCGTACTTGCCTTCTCCGGTTCTCACCAGACCTTACAACCCAAGTCTCTACCCGATACATACACACGTACCTTCTCCGCAATGCTTTTTTTAGCCTGGCAGGTCAAACAAGTGAAAGATGTTGGGACGGAAGCAATTACATTCAACCTTCCGTTCCACATCTCTGTAATTCGTGACCCTGATTTTAGCGGTAGGCGGTACGTAATCGTGGAGTGATCGTAATGGCATTCAACGGATCAGATCTCGAACGTTCGCTCTCGAAGAGTTCCGGCTGAGACTCTGCCTGGAAGTCACCTCGGTCTCGAATTCCCTCTCCAGGAATAACGCGTTTACAATCATGTTGTGCACATTATGTGCGGAAGCTGCAAATTTAACTTTGGTACCTTTCAGTTAACAAATTGTTGAAATTTTTTGTATTCTTCTTTTTCTTCATAAATCATATTAATGTAGATCTGCGGTAAGCTTAAAGTGAAAGATAAAAGGTGTCGGCTTTTCTGTCCGGAAGGTTCCATGTTCAAACAGACCTTTAAATATCCGCAGTGCATGTTGTGATTGTTCTACTAAACCGTTAAATCTGACGCGGAAGGTCAAACTTCCTCTTTTGGTGGGGGCGTGGAAGTGGTGTGGGAGCATGGGGGAGGTGCCGACTCAGGCGACATCCTCATCATCTTACTGCAGTTCCAAAATTACCAGGTCGTCCCAAAAAATAGGAGCAGGATCTTTCAGCTGCGGGACGTAAATATAACTGAACTAAATTAGAAAACCATATTAATACGTTCAGAGAAACGATAGTATGCTGAGACCTTATCATGCATATGCACTTTAGAGATATGCATGAGAGATCCTAACAATAACGATTTTACGCGAAACAAATTGGCGTTGCCAAGCCTAAAGCGGCCGCATCTTATGGGTGACGGACTATGTTTCTTTGCATCTTGAGGCAATGGGAAGATTTTCCATCAAAATAAATCAACTTTCGTTCACCAAACTTCAATATTTCAAGTTAGTTGTGATAAAGAATTCTTCAAATTACATTGGAACGATACGTAACTACTTTCATAGATGCAAGGGCATATCTCTCTGCACTGTCAGTTGTCACTGGTTGCAGTCAGATTCTTACTTTTTAAAATAAAATTTGTATTAATTATATATTATAAGAATATATTATACTATTATTCATTTTTTTTACACAGATGTATATCAATGAAGCTACACCTTGATTTATCAAGCATAAAGAAATGTGGAAGGTATTCGTCGATTGGCAATAAACGCTTTTAAAGGCAAATGCATAACGAGGAACTCCTTCGCGGTGAAATAACATGTCTTCGGAATTTTGCATGAATGAATACAAAACGCACAGTTACGTGTCAGAAGGGCAATACGTAAAGCAATTTCTGGCCCCATAATTGGTTACAACGTCTTGTCCATAACGATATAAACAACTCAAATGTCCGTATAGCAGCATAATTAAATCGGAAGGGAAATCTACGTATGACCAATTTTTTAACAAATGTTGTGACAATGATTTAATAATTAATCCTTTTGCGGTCGATACTGCCTGGTAGCGGCATTCGCACTCATGCTCGTTGTAGAAGTCGGGTTTTTTTTAACCAATGCAG
>BGPR01034528.1:0-16235 GCA_013235015.1 Araneus ventricosus
GGAGGGATCAACTGTCGATAACAGAAATCTCAATAAAGAATTTCTATGGGAAATACAGATTATGCAAAATACAAAAATAAATGAATATTGCGCGAGACTCAACGGATATTCATTCTGAAAGATATCTTTGCAAGTATTCAATTACAGAATTTATTTAAATGAAGAAACTTTCTTCAATTTTAGGTTTGGTTTGGTTTGGTGGAGTTTACTGGCGCAAAAACCATTTTTGATTATGCTGCGCCAAACATATGGTCTACGATAAAATCCTAATTTTAGGAAATATACTTCTGAGTTTCAAAAATATAATAGTTAACTGGAGTATAGAATAAAATTATATTTAGGTTTCTTGATCAAATCTTTCTTTTGTTAGTTTATTCATATTATAATACTTTTTGTAGAATATTATAAAGCGTATACTGTTTATCCTCTCACATACATATGATTCTAAATTGTCATTCTATTCCTTGGAATGACCTGTGAAAAAGAACTTTACGTCACGTGAGGAGGTGTCGACCTTGTGACGGAGATTTCCAGGTTCGAAACACGATTCCACTGAAGATACGCCGTGTATTGGGCGTGTTGCCGTTTAAATCATAAGTAAGGTGTCAAGCGTCCTCCCGCTGGTGCGGTGCGGAAGTTTGGAGATTGGGTACTTTCTCGGCTGTTCGTCCTCGTCATCCGATCGTGGTTCAAAATTACGCGGTTCTTCCAAAAACAAATATCTTGTTACTTCAAAACGGGGCGATAATATAACTAAAGTAAATCACATTCATCAATTATTTAGGACCCCCGTAGGCTTCTGAAATTTAATCCATGTGTCTTCTTTCCCTACAGTAACTAAAAACTTGAAGATGTGGACATATTTAAAATTCATGTTGAATCATCAAGAAAAAACATCCGATTTCAAATATTTTGAAGAGAAAAAATATTTTCTCTCGAAATTTAATGTATGAAATGACAGATCTATAACTTTTAAGAGCTAAGAAGCAACTAAAGAAAAATATTAAATTAAGAAACACATAAAGCTTATTTCAAAAATATATGTTCAAGAATGGCTCCATATGTATTATTCTTGATAAAATAAAAAAAATAAGTTACAACTCAGATTGCTTCATAATGGCTACAAATAGCACTGACACACAGATATTACCCAGTTGCATGTTACTAAAATTTTACCGAAGACAAGAGTGTTTACCGCAGATAGTTTCGATTTACTTCCGTAGTCCCTAAAAATTTAATTCATCTGTGCGTTTCCCCCTTAAATCAACTAACAAACTGAGAATGAGTGCAGAGTTGAAATTCAGATTGAATTATCCAGAAATATTTAATTATTTTTATTTTTTCAAAACCGATTGGAATATTTTAAATCGGCAATGGAAATTGATATTTTCTCTCCATTGTTCAACATATACGACAGAAAACTATAAAAATCAAGAGCTAAAATCATCAATAGTAAAATATAAATCTAACTAAACACAAAGCTCATTTTTTTAAAAGAATATATTTATGTAGAAAGGAATGAATGTTTCTATATGAATTCTTGATTTAAAAAATCAGTAATTAATTTGCTACTTTTCAGATTATTTCAATACTGACTACAAAGAGCATTGTCAAACACAAAAAGTGTTCAGTGAAATTTTATTAAAATTAACCGACAAATTTCGTTGTGGCTAATTTTTTTAGGTCTTAGTTGGAAGCAAGAGATACAAATTCGGCATTATATCACTCATTAAGAAATTCTTGTGCTCTGTATAATTTAATCCTATTTTTATTTAAAATGGACTGTCATCCATTTCACATTCGTAGAAGTTGTTTATCTATCTCTATAAAAAAACTGCTTTTCTGTGCATTCAATCTAGGCTTATTTGTAAAATCTTGGCGGAAACATCGCATTCATGGGGATTTCTCTCCTGTATAAATAATGACATTTCAAGTTCCTTTTATAACAAAGTCTTAACCACAAACATTACACTCAGATATATTCGTATGGATATGAATAATTAATTTTCGATTAACTGGTAAATTATTTTTCTTCTTAAATGTTTTCATGAATTGGTCACATATGTGTGAAATTTCACCTCTGCGAATTCATAACAATTTTAAAACTTTATGTGGGGGCTTCAGTACAGATTTCTATGATGTTAGGATTTAATTTTATAATAGTTCTCAAATGTGATAGGCATACATTTTTTACCATGAACACTTTATAAAAGCTTCACAGAGTTATTTTTTACATGTGAGTAAGTAATGTCTTTGTAATATATCTTTCTGACTAAATGCATTTCCACAGACTTCCCAGGCGAAAGGTTTTTCATTTGTATGAATACGTATGTAATACGATGTACTCTAATCCATACAGCTATTTTCTTACATAACTTAGCAAGAAATCACAGGGGAAAGCTATAATGAAAATATTACATGCAAATACATACTGTGTTTATAGTATGGAAGAAATATATCAATGAAAAAAATATAAGGCAATACGGAATAAAAAATAAATCAGGCTATTTAAAAGTTATGTTTGTTAAAATGATATCTTCCCAAGGTCAAAAACAACAAGCAAGATATCGATTAGGAAGGAATATGATTGTCTTTAACTGCAGTGAGAGCTTGCCATACTCTCTAAATACCCAACTTCAGGTGATCGAAAAAATAAAGTAATATCGGCCTTTCTTTAAAGTACATTTGTTGAAGTTGCTTGACATTCTCTGGTAGACAAGGTTTAGGAAATAAGGCAGACCTTTCATTGAACTTTGAATAAAGAGAATACACCGGCCATTCGAAATGAGTGACTCAATTTGCGACAGCGGTTACTCCAAGAGCATGTCTGGGATGATTCTACGTTGTCATTCACAGTTAGAAAGTCTACATCTCTGGAAGAACCTGTACAGGGATCAACTGCTGTGAACAGGAATCTCTGATAAAATAAATTCTGTTGCGCATCCAAATACTTCTAAATACAAAAAGATAAAAATTACACGTGATACTGTTGGAAAATCCTGTTATCAAAGTATTCTTTTGGAGAATTTATTCAAATGAAAAAAATTCGAAATATTTATATTGATACTTCTTCCAGTGTATAAAATATATGATAGTTAACTAGAGTAAATATTATAACAAATTAACATTCAGTTTTCTTGTTGGAATTGCTTCATTAGTTAGGTCAGATTCACATACTTTTTGTTGCATATTACGAAAGCGTATAAAATATATCACCTTACATATACATATCATTTTATATTTTTGCTTCTCTCCCTGAAATGAATTGTGAAACAGGTCAAAATATGCTTTTAAAATCAGACGAGCAATTACCTCCAGATTGTTTCAAAAACTAAAGTTTTAAATTTGGCTGCAAAGGTGCATATCATCTTCATAAATATGTGTAAACATGAGCAAAGGAAGTTTTGAAAAACAATCTAGTTATTGGCTCTTATGTGAAGATGAAATATCACATAAGAGGCAATAACTAATAAAAATAATAACGATTGAATGAGTATTTAGTTGAAGCTGAAACTTTAACGGAATGAGGACAAACACGAAAAACGGAACCGAATTATATTAGGATGCATCTGCAGAACATTTATACTAGACAAGGACTTTCTTCCGCTTAAAAAGTAACATTGATGAAAGAAATCTTTAGGTTTAGGGAATTCATTAAATAATAAAACTTGGATTTCTGACCAAGGCATTTTTTTGTATAAGGGTTTAAAGCATTTCGAATTTAGATTATTTTTGGGTTTTAATGAATTAAACCTTAGAAATCAAAAAAACAAAATAAGAATAAATAAAGAAGTATCTCCATTTTTTATATTACGGAAGTTAGAGTCAATTCTCGCACACGTTATACGCCGTAACATAAAGATTTCATTCTAGAAAATCCTTTATATTTCTTACTGGTGCAAAAATAGTCTGCCGTCGAACGGAACTGCATTAGATCATAGATACATGGGATTTTATGTCTATCAAATAACTGTGACGTCATATTTATTGAATCCACTACAAATCCACATGATTCGAAACTTTTCATAAAAGAACTTATTACAAAAATATAAAATTGATCCAACAAAATTAGTTCTAATAAACCTAGCTAAATGGTCGATAATATCACAAACTTTAACATGTTTTGAGCAAAAGTTTGTGTGTCTTATTATGTTAGACGAAAGAAATACTTTTTAATATTCTTTATTTAGAATATTTTAAATCAAAATATTAATCGATGCCTATACAACAACAAATGTCTTTACTAATCCATGCACAGAGTGAATAACAGAATCTAGCAATTCGCAAAAACATACAGAAAGACAACATTATGTCTCCTACTGGACAGTATGCTCACTGCTAATTTTCCGCGTATATTGATTTTGAGTTATTCTTATTAAACACGCTGCCATAGAAAATCACATTAATTCGTAATTTTATACTTCTCAGATTTTTAAATCGTGGTTTGCTCTTGTAGGTTCCTGAAATTTAATTCTGGCTCTTTTTTCAATTAACTGATGCATTATGATACAGAAATAGTTGAATATTCAGTATGAGTAATAAGAAAAGTTTGCTGTTCGTAATATTTTCGTTTGTAATGAAATCGAATCAAAACTGATATCTAGTATCGACATTGCATTTTTAATTTATATGACAGACATCTATAAAAAAGTTAAGAGCAAAAAATATTTGTAGTAAAATATAAATCCAATAAGAATCCTTTCTATTTTCTGAAGAAATATAAACGAATATATTTTTTAATATAAGTTCTTGCTGAAATAAAAATTAATCATCAATTATTAATCAATCAATTTTCAATGATTACTTCCATAAAGACAACGAATAGCTTAGTCAAATATTCTCAAGAAAATTTTTATTATATTATTTCCTATTTCCGCATCTTTGAAAGCTTTGTTTGGAATCAAATAATCCTTACCCTGTATCACATTACCCATTAAGACTTATATTTGCTAATTTATAATTCTTTTCTAACTGTATATAAAAATTTTCTACATTTATTTCAGATTACATGGAAACTTTCTTTATAATAAAATTGCCTTGCTTAAAATTCCATTTACAATTATACTTACATTCTAAAAATTCCAGATTCAGACAGTTTCTTTTGAGTGCGACTATTCGGTAATCATTCAAATTTCTTTGATAACGATAGTCTGTGCCATAGATATCACACATAAATATGGATTCGCATTGTTATATTTATTTAAATTGTGATTTAAAATCCTTCTATAGAGTTTTTGGGCATATTTCACATAAGTGTGAGTTTTCATCTGTATAAAATATGTGAAGTCTTTGGGAGAGTGCTTCGCTGCAGAATTGCATTCACTGACGGAAGACTTTTCTTTTATATTAGTTAGCAAAAAGTGATCGGAATATATCCTTACACTGAACACTTTACTACAGCTTCTCAATTAGAGTTTTCCTTTCGTATGGGTGTGAAAATGAGACAGAAAATCACATTTTACAAAACATACAATTCCTCAAACTAGAGAGGCAAAAGCGTTTTCCTAAGTGTGAATACGTAAATGTTTCAACGGATTACCTTTTACCGTGAACGCGTTACCACAGACATCACAGACATAAGGTTTCTCTTTTGTATGAGTGCGTAAATGAGTTCTCAAATAAGCGGTTTGGGAGAATGCTTTTCCACAAATGTCACAAGAAAATGGTTTTCCTTATGCGAGTACGTAAATGTGTTTCTAAATTACTTTTTATGGCGAATGCTTTACCAAATGCTTCACGGACGTAAGGTTTTTCCTTTGTATGAATACGAAAATGCGTTCTGAAATAACATATTTGAAAGAATGCTTTGCCACACATTTCACAAGCATAAGGTTTAAAGTTATGAGTATGTAAATGTGTTCGTAAATTATTTTTGGGGGGGAATGACTGACCACAAACTTCACAGGAATAAAGTTTCTTCTTTGTATAGGTACGTAAATGTTATGCTAAAGTAGCTGTTAACGTGAAGGGATTCTTGCAGACTTCACAGACGTAAGGTTTTTATTTTGTATGAGTACGAAAATGCCTTTTTAAATGGCATATTTGAGCGAATACTTTTCCACATACATCACACGAAAAGGGTTTTTCCTTTGTGTGCGTACGTAAATGTCTGACCATATTGCTTCTTTCGGAGAATGCTTTACCACAAACTTCGCAGAAATAAGGTTTTTCATTTGTGTGAGTCCGTAAATGCTTTGCTAAACTGCCTCTTTCGGAGAATGCTTTACCACAGACTTCACAAACATAAGGTGTTTCTTTGGTATGTGTCCGTAAATGTGCTTTTAAATTACATAAGTGAGTAAATGCTTTGCAGCACACTTCGCAAACATAAGGCTTTTCATTTCTATGAATACCTAAGTGCACCGTTAAATTACCTCTTTCGGCAAATGCTTTACCACAAACTTCGCAGATATAAGATTTTTTCTTTGTGTGAATCCGTAAGTGTCTGACCATATTGCCTCTTTCGGAGAATGCTTTACCACAGACTTCACAAACATAAGGCTTTACCTTTCTATGAATACTCAAGTGCGCTGCTAAAGTACCTCTTTGGGCGAATGCTTTACCACAAACCTCGCATACATGGGGTTTCTCTTTTGCATGAATACATAAATGACAATTCATTTCGCGTATTTCGCATTCAACTCTTTTTTCTTTCGGATGTGCTAAGGAATGTTTCGATATTGTTTCTTCCATATTAAACTCAAAGCCACAAAACTTACGTATATAAGACTTCTATGATTAATGAATGATTGACCGCTTAATAACTTTAGTAGCCTTTCTTGATAATTCATTAAGCCTGTCAAAATTGATATTCCTCACTTGAGTGAGAAACATACAGCATTAATATTTTTTCTATTGTCATACCGATTAACACGTTTCTCTAAATAACTCCTTTGTCCTTTTTTTGTTCTTTTTAGCCGTAAGAATTTATTTTTTATATGAATAATCAAATTGATGCATTCACTAGATTCCAGTTCCAATAATGCACGTTAAATAGATTGTGTGATTAAATTTTTTTTAAAATATTTCATTCAACTATCATAAAATATACCATACTTTAGTTCATGAGAATTATTTAAAACTCAACTTTTAAAATTTATAATTAAAATGTTAGGAAGACTTACTTTGTAGGCACGCAATGCTTTACCAGAAATCGTAAAAACCTTTTTAAAAATTATAAAACTCGCGATATGTGCTCTCTTAATCAACAGTTCTTTGCTAAATCTTCCGTTTTATCTCATGAACCAGGAAAAACAGAAAGAACCGTCTTCCAGTCCTGATGCCAATAGTGTATAGAAAATTTGGTATGTAAGTTTAGAATCGTAGTAAGAAAACTTTTGTTCCGCACGTTGTCCTTGTGTATGATCTTTGAAAAGATCGATATTTGATAAAAATTATCGGCGAACTGATTTTCGGGCTCATTTACTTATCCTGATCAACAAGGCGTACTTTTCATTGCTCTTTTGAGGTAAAACAATTTATCAAACTTGAGTAAAATATATTAGTTTCATTAACTTTGTCCTTTGCTTGAAAAGATGATTTCAGTTTATGACCAAGAGTTTCGGGGGTATTAAAACAGCAGTTATGGGCTCTCAAATTTTTTTATCCTCAATTAGAGAAAAAGCGGCTTTATAGCAAGCATGCGTCTCAAACTTACCCATATACTAAACCTAAACCTAAACAGCAGTCATAGTTCTGGCAGATTTATCAGTGTTTGCAAAAAAATAATAATGACGCTTTTATTGTATTTATGTTATTAATTTATTTTAAAACTAAAATTGCATTTATCTATCTTATCATCTATAAATTTAAAAAATCTACCCTTTTATTATCTTTGATTATTTTTGTTAGTTTTCATATGTGTTCTATTTTTGCTTTCGCTTTTTTCATGGTTTCTTTTGTTTAGTTAAAAAGTTGTCAGAAGAAAATTTGTGTGCCCCAATAAAAAAAATATCATTCGCAGGATTTTGAGTTAGAAAATACCTAACGTGCAATGATCTCTAATAACCGCTTTTACTTTCTCGGAGATGAAGTATAAAATGAAAAATAATTGTTGCCGTGAAAATAATTTGGCCTCTTGATTGTTTAATAGACTTTAACTTTTAAATTTTCCTCTTTCCGAAAGAACTATTATTGGAACCGTGTTTGCCTGTCTCTCAACAACAAAAGTCGATCACAGACCCAAAGGAGAGGTCAGGAGCACAGAAATAAATTTATTTCGGAATAGAACATGGGATTGAAAAAATAAAAGAATGCTGCTACAGGGGGCTCCTTGTCAGTGAATTAATTAAAAGAAGGATACGCCACAAGAAATGTATAACATAGATTGACTGGAATAAACATTTGCTATAGTAGAACAACCCAGTTACATAAATAAACACATTGCCAATCATACACGGCATGGCAGATACAATAATGGGAAGTAGAACGTAGTGTATGAACAACAAACATTTAGATTTAGTTTAGCTTATTCATATTAACGTCCCGTATTGAAGGAACGCGAAAGCTATTTTCGAGCGGACCTCGTAATTTTGAACTGTAGTCATCCTGCTCTCCGAGTTCAGCAACGCACCAGCGACAGGATGTTTGCTGCCCTGAAGTATGATTTAACGTGCAAGAGGCTCACAAAGACGGCTGATACTAAATGGAAACGGATCTTGAACCTGGAACCTTCTGATCCCAAAGCCGAAACCTTACCACTATAACACCATTGCCGCAAACCTTTGTAATGCTTAGTATAATTTCTTAAAGGGCATACCGTCTGAAGCCACACATGCTGCGCATATTCTTCATGCTACTGGGGTTATTGCGCTATTGTAAATTTGTATTCTATTAAATCTGTGTTGTACATTTCATATGGTGAATTATTTTCTTTTACTACATTCACAGACAAAGAACCCCTGTAGTGAATATCCTTTGCATTTCCGAACTCTTGTTCTTTTTTGTAAAACGATTCGTTTCTGTATGCTTGACCTGATTTTAAGTTTGTCAACGACCTTTCCTAACACCCTGTGTTACAGATTTAAACTGATAAAATTCACGTGATTTAGTTCCTAAAATGAACATCAAATCCTTTCGTATTTGCTATTAATAATTTAAGAGAAATAAGTGGCAAAAGCAGGAAAAACGAGATGAAGCGTTTTTATGATAAAACAAGATAGAATTTAATTTAGATATTTTTTTGTAAGTAGTTTGAGTTCTTTAGGCTTAAAATGAATAAATTTTTAACGTTGTGGTGTTTTGTTTCTCGGTGCTTGATTTTGTAAATTTTTTAAATACCTTATATATAGATGTTTGCAATGATTCAAAATCGCAACGAACGAGGTGAACAAAATAAATAATTTGGTCTTTACACTATATATGTATATTTGTCTCAAATCTTGGCCTAAATTGGTCGAGGGAAAACCTATTCCAGTGAAAACTCGCTAAGGAGCATAATTTGTTCCAAAATCTTACTTGTGATGCGGAACAAACGTTAAAGAGAAACAATTTTTCCCACACAAATTTTAATATTAAATACGATAATGCGTTCCACACCGAAAACAGACTCAAAGACACTCAATATTATTGCGGAATGAACCAAGCTGGATTGCGAATTTTCATTAGAGAAAAAAAGGCTCTTCGGTGGTCAGCTCCTAGCTGTGGTCTTCGACAAGCTCATCGATATCATTACTGTCCCCATCCAGTGCCATGATCTTGGCCAAAGACACAACCTCCTTTACTACAGGCCCTACATGTAATGCCACAAACCCCTCAAAGTCGCATTCGACAATGCTCTTCGGCCAAAGCTTCTTCCAAGCAGAAGTGAGTTCTCTTTCGGTCACTTTGATCGAGTCTTTTTTTTTTAACAATTTTTTATGCTCGTTATGCAAATTACTCTTTAAACGAAATTATACAGTTTTCCAAAATGCATAATTGTTATCTTCAGTATACAACATAGACAAACATAAAACTTGTCATACTACGGTAAAAAACGAGGAATTCAAGGACAAAACTCTCACGATTAATAGAAAGGGATGTTTTTTCATTTCATATGGTGTAATTCAAAATTCCTGAGAAAAGCTCTAAGCTGTACTAGAGCGCAGAATTTTTTTTTCATACAGGAATGCGTTTGCACAAGTATTGCGCTAAATCACAAACACAAAATATAAAAAAAAGAGTTGAAAATGTAAAAGTGGAAACCATATAATTACAGTCAATACATTAGTCGTACTAGTTGGAAACGTTAATAGTCCTTGATATAGTCACCAGCATTGTGTACAATCTGTTATAAGCGATGAAGAGGTCGTAAAATACCTGAAGCAATACCAGTTCTGTTGATTGTTCGGATGAAGGGGTCTAAAGTTTTATGAATCTCTGAAACATTTCGGTAGCGAATGCCGTAAAGTGGTTCCTTCTTCTTTGGAATCAAATCATAATTACAGGGGCTTAATTCCAGGTAGAGCAAATTCCGGCTTCGGACAGCAAAAAAAGAAAAAAAGTGCCAGGTTGCTACCGAATTGTCCCAGAGATTATTGAAGCCATAGACCATTCCATCCGAACCATCAACAAAACTGGATTCTATGACTTTCAAATCGTTGGAAACATGGTGCATTTAAATAAAAGGACTAAGAGCGTTTCAAACTAACACCAGTTTTTTATCAGCTGCAATTATATAGTTGCCACAATTAAATTTCCAACACTAGTATAAAAAGAGACGTCCACTGGTTCTATACAGTATCATCTGAAAATGCTTCTTTACTGCTATGTTTATAATAAATATCCGAAATTGCGTCATCGAAAACAGTTACATGAGCTAAATAGAGGAACTCTAGACATTATATTTAAACTATGAAAATTAGAAAAAAAAAACTGTATAATGATCAAGTTTAAATCATTAGTAAGATACTTAGACTGTTAAGATAGTGGAAATGAACAATTTCTCATTCTTTTCCATTTATTTTTGTAATAATTCTTTCAGAATTAATTGAAAATGTTGTATTGTTTATCTGTTACTTAGTGCTTCAATGCTTAAAAAAGCTTCGATATCCAGATTATCCGTAATATATAATGGATGAATATGATATGTCTAAATTCAACAGTTTTTATTTCCATTTACTGACAAAGGTGCACTCATGCATTGTCATTTTAATTAATATATAATAATTTCAAATGTTATTTTCCTCTCAACTCTTGAACATTGCCTATTGAAAAAATAAAGTTATTAAAAAATCTCTTCCTTCCTATTCATACATGCACAATATTTTGCACAATGAAACATAAAATATACAAATTATTACCTTCTAGTAGATGGGAAGATAAAAGGCATTAATTAAAAACCATATATAACGAAGAGACAGATAATTTAAAATTAAGTGAGTGACAAATATTTTATGAATTAATTTTTTTCGGTTATTTACTTTAATGTTCTTGTAATAGATGATACATTCAAGAATGACGCATTGGGAAGTCTCCGCATTGTTCTAAATACTGACTTCAAATCCTCTTGCCTATTATTGCTAAAAAATAACATCTTTCGCACTCAGAATTGCTAGAAGTTTAGAAACGGCATATGATAATATTTTATTAGTTTAAATTGAAAGACTTCTTTTGGAGGGATTTTTTTAAATGTTTGCCTTTCTCTTTAATTTCATCGCAGGGAGAAAAATCAGTCTCAGTATCGGAACTATTTCAGAATTAATAAAAGAACTACTTGAGGTGTTCTTCCCTTGACTTTCCTACAAACGTTCACAATATGCCTCGATTTATGTTTAGCTTCGGAATACAGTAAAAAAGATTTGAATGTGTATTTTTATCTCTTCCCTCTCCGCGATTGGTTAAAGATTTAGTGGGCCCCGGTGGCCTAAGTGGTAACAGCTCGTTCTCGGGGATAGAGGGTTCAAGGCTCGAAACCCGATTCCACCGATGATCCACCTTGTATGGGACCTGTTGCACGTTAAATCATTCATATTGGCCAGACGCCCTCCATCTGGTGAGTGCGGAAGTTTGGAGAGGGGGGGGCCAGCTCAGGTGCCGTCCTCGTCATCTGACCGCGGTTCGAAATTACGCGGTCCGTCAAAAAATAACGTTATCGTGATGCTTCAATACGGGACGTTAATATAAACAAAGAAACAAACCAATCAACATTCGGTACATCTTTATATTTTTTTTGTTAAGACCGTGTATTCTATTTCATATATGTAGCTTGCATTTTTGAGTCATCGCATTCCGGTACTCACGAATAGACAGTCAATCAAATCTTGGGGGACTTTGATGGAAATTATGATACATATTTACAATTCTGGAGATAAAATTATATGCGAATTTCTCCCATCGAGATAGTTGCGAACGATCCGTGTGTGTGTTTTGTTTTTAAGAGATAGTTTTGACATGCACACTTGCGAAACGACAGACAGACTTCTCAGGACGGATTTCCAACAGAATTTGATAGAAATCTAATATTTTGCTGTAAAAATCGGATACCAAATTTGATCCGCCTAGATTGATGCGTTTTTGAATTATTGTTTTCACAGACAGACTATACGTTATTCCAAAAATGTTTGATCGACTCAGGGTGGCCTAAAATGTAGAGATTTCTTAAAATCTCAAAGGCAGTTTTTTTTGGCTATTGCAATAAATATTTCTTTCTATATTCGAATATGTGAAATGTGAATGTAATAATAAAATTGAATACTTCCGGTTTCATAATGTTCCACTAGTAATCAAAATTCATTATTTCCAAATTCGTCAAATTTTTAAACAGGGGTTATTAAAGGTTTGCTTCTTTCATAACTTATTTAAAAATAAAATTAACTATCGAGCTTGATTACTTCGTGCTTGAACATTGATTTTACAATAGCGAGTTGGAGACGTAATTATACCAGTGAGCAAGTGTGTGTGGATATCATGCATGTAAAATTTGTCTTCGTGTATCATCGCCTATATATTGTCGTATTATTGGAGAGTGTGGTGCATTCTCAAGTGTCGCGCTCGTCTTCTCACCAGGATTCAAATCTCTAAAAACCGCCTCTGAAGGCCTTATGAGTAGATCTGAAGGCCTTATCAGTAGATCTGAAGGCCGTACTAGAGTTCCTGCGTATTAAAAAGTATTATGAGCGAAATGCTCTTTTTTCCGAATTAAAATCATGTTTCTAATTTTGGCGCCGATAGCGAAAGTCTTGGTAAACTATGTCAACCTCAAAGTCGTAAAAAGCAATGGCATAGCGAGGGCGCCCGAGGCCTAATATGATTTGTCTCGCCCCCATTCGTCATCACTGGTTTAGAAAGGGAAAATGGCACATGGCCTTCTTATTCGTCTCTTCATATTTCGCTTTAAAATGTGACGAGAACACATTAATATTTTGTCCCCAAGTCACCCCCAAAGACTAGTTTCCGGGGCAACTATAACCATCGAGATATACTATAACCCCTTTTCCCCCGGTCGCTACGTCGCTGCGCTAAAGATTGTTGAATTCTCCTCGCTAGCATTTTTCTATCACTATAGTGTACATTTTCAAGCAGATTCAGTACTGTCTGTCCACCACGAGAACTGTCGCCGCCAAATTGCCTAGTTTACGGAGATCGCTATAGAAAGTAGCTAGGGAAGATCCATTTCGAATAGGAGGAATCCAACGGAAGTCGGAGTTTTTTAATTCTTGGCTCCAGTTTGCGGCGGCACAAATTTGAATGAACTTCTATCTTCTCTCACTCTCTACTACCTATGAAATGGATTCTTCCGAAGATAAGCTGTTTCTATAGCGACTGCCGTAAACTAGACAGTTTGGCGGCGAGAGTTCTCGTGGCGGACAGACAGTGCAGTCTACGATGACAAAAATCATGCCGAACTGATTACCTCAATAGCTGACGTCATTGAAAACATTTGGATACATACAAAAGATAACCAAATTGAAATCAACAGCATTTTAAACCAAACAATTGCAAACAAAAATCGAGAGAATACGCATTACAAAAAATGCACAGAAGCACACAAGAGATCTAAAAACTTTTCAATGGACAAGATAATAATACAATGGACAAGATAATAATTCAAAAGAAACCAAAACAATTCCTAAAACAGACGAAAACTCGAGAACAGTTAACCGAGTAATAGAATGACACCAAGTTGAAGAAAATAGTAATAATAAAAATTTCCTGTAACCGGAACACTCCAATGAAGTCCAAAATTCAGTACTAATTAAGCCTATTGCACATCTCCCCACAGAATCTGAATGTGTTTCTTGTATGTGTTCTTGAATGTGAATCTTATATGTGTTTTGTGTTTTTAATGTTTAGTTTTTTACGTCTTTGCTCTTTGAGTTTTTACATTTTGTGTTTTTGCTCTTAATCTTTCTGTGTTTTTAATGTTAAGCTTTTTGTGTTTTTGCTCTTAATGTTTTTGTGTCTTGTGTTTTTAATGCTAAGCTTTTTGTGCTTTTCTCCTTTGCGTTTTGTGTTTTTGCTCTTATCTTTTTGCGCTTTGTGTTTTTGCTCTTTTTTTAATTCACTGTTGTAATCGATGAATTTTAAATTGTTCTGCTCACCGCTTGGGGTTATTTGTAAATTATTTTTAATGTAGTTCATTTCTTTTGTTTTATGTTTACCCTATGGCCTGTGGAAGGCCTTACACCCTCTTGGGTAGGCTGGGACGGAGCGGGTTGTAAATAAATATTTGGATATTGGCAACGATCACTTGTCAACGAAAACAGCGGGCAAAAACCGTTCGTCTGATAAGTCTTCGAGCGACTTTAAAATGATACCTAAATCTTTTAAAATTCTGAAAATGGTATTTAAAACAGAAGTTTTTAGTCATACATGAAAAATATTATTCGAATAGAAAATATATTTTTCAAGACTTATATAAGATTGAAGAACAATTGAAAGTTTATCACTAATGCCGTCCGGTTGCAAATTATCTTCGTAGAAAGTCCTCCGGATTAGAATCTGCAATAGTGCCGAAGAATACAATGAGAGTTTTAAAAATAAAATTCAGCCTTTAAATTCTTATATTCTAGACCCTTATTCAAATTCCAATTTTTTTTCGTAATTCAGTCCGTATTCAGAGTTTAGCTCAGACTAAGGAAAATTTACGGCATTTGTCCTCGAAGTAGAAAATATTTTTCCTTGAACAAGTTGTAAACACGTTTCTGTAATGAATAAAATTCACACAGTTTTTAATCCAAATAGGATTAGATTTTACAACTGTGAAACTATGTTGGACAACGTGTGTTTTGCTATGGAAGATAAACAACAGCTGCTACAGGAGTTTGAGAAAACATTTCCATCTGCTGCCGCGCACAGATTTTTTACACCCTAATCAGCAAAATAAAATCTGTTCCGTCTACTTATGAACTATTAATATCTTACTAGTAACTGCTCCATATCTTCGCTGAGACTTTCTTCTTATTTCCATCTTCTCGAAACTTTTCGACAATAACTCTAACTATTCTATTTTGTAGCTTTAAAAAAAACGAGAACTAAAAATTACTCAGAATCTCTCCTGCCTAAAATTTGGTCTTGTTTTGTTTTTAAAAGAATGTTACTATGATGTTGCCATGATACAGCTAATCAGCTTAGAGTTCCACGCGTTCAAGAGTTAGGAATTTTGCAATTCACGCATTTCTAAAGAAATAAATTTGGAAATAAGCAATTTCTAAAAAGTATGAAAAGGGGGTTGAGACCATGACCTCGGAAAATCAGTTACAATAGTCCTTTACTCACTGTATAATAGTCCTTTACTCACTGTTGAGACCATGACCTTGGAAGTAGAGATGGTTAGGAGGGAGGAGAACAATTAATTCTACCAACTGTCCTACAGGAAAATCAGTTACAATAGTCCTCCGCGTGCATATTTCCCGACAACTGCAAGGAATGCAGACATGCACCTCCCTCAATGCGACCAGATTTGCCCTTTCTCGAAAGATTTCTTTGTCGAAAGCAACCTCTAAAATTCTGCCAGTATAGTGATGGGAAAACCTGTTCAGTTGAAAGATCCGACTCAAAGTCGTTCGTTCGCAATTTTAACCCGTTCAAGTAATTTCTCGAACCAACGATAAGATATTGCGGAAAAGTGCTAAAATTTAAGGTAACTTTTAATTAATTAAAACTCTAATTAAAATTTTGAAAAATACTTTCTTAGTTACCACCTACTACCCAAAAAGCAACCACCTGCAAAATTTCAAGTTTCTATGTCTTGTGGTTTGGGAGATTTCGTGATGAGAGAGTGAGACATGGTATTTTTTTTTTTTTTTTTTTTTTTT